>VXBZ01010784.1:108296-147148 GCA_013399135.1 Heliornis fulica
CACCTCACTGCAACCTCCTTTCAGGTAGTTGTAGAGAGCAATAAGGTCTCCCCTCAGTCTCCTCTTTTCCAAACTAAACAACCCCAGCTCACTCAGCCACTCCTTGTAGGACCTGTTCTCCAGACCCTTCACCATCCTCGTTGCCCTTCTCTGAACACGCTCAGTAACACTTAGTAACGCTCAGTAACACTTGTTACTGAAAGTGTTCTTATTTACCCTGCAAGAGTCTTGAATTTCTTTTTAAATTGTTTTCACTCTTCTTGGCCTTCATTTCATTTGATTTTGCTACCTTGCTTCCATTGCATGTATTAGCATGTATTGGTACTTAAACACAGGATTCCTGAAAAAATTGATTCATGTATAATGCCAAAAACTGTAGCATAACTGAAATCTTAAGAGTAATCTATACAGAAATTATTTCAATAATAATACAGATAGACTTCCTGGTTTCTAATCCTTTCCCATGTGCTATATTCTCCCTTTGCTTGCTCCTCATACTGCTACTGGCAGCAGGGTGTTGCGGTGAATGCTGTTGTGAGCATCTGGATTCATATACAGGGTGAATAATGTTTGGGCTGATGGTTTAATTTTCTTTGCTCTAGGATCTACTTAGGACGATGTTTATATGTTTGCTATCATGTTTATATACCTTTCTTTTTCTTCACTTGGCTGTAGCTCTGCATCACATCTGAATTTACTATATATGGTGGGGTTTTATGTATGTTAGATTCCTTTATTTCTTTTGTTGCCCTTAAGCCCATTTTTGTCCAGCTTCAAATCTGAATTTCTTTAACTGTTTTGTGGCGATTTTGATAGATGTGGAGCCTCCAGTGCCAAGCCTGTACCTCACCTCTTATTATTCCATACTGCTCTATGCTGCCTGTTGCGTCTACAATTTTCAAGGCCTTTTTTACCATACCAGGCTTATATTTCTTTATATTTCATCACTGTGTTAAAGCCATAAAACCATAGTGGTACTATGAGAGTTTGAGGATGACTATCCCTTTTATGAGAGACTTCCAGACCCTGTTCTTTTCTCACTAATTTTTTCTCTTTATTTGTGTCCTGGCATGTTGTCAGGTACTGAGTACTTTCCACATACAGTGCTTCCAGAGCTGCCAGGTGCTGCAGTGCTCTGCCCAATATCCAGGGATTTGAATATTCCTAGTTTGTTCCATTAAGTAATGCAGATGGATGTCAAATTTGGCCTCAGGAAATGGAAATATAACTAAAGGTCATTGGAGACCAGAAGTTAACAGTTCTAAGAAAATCTAAAAGTTCAAATGCTGATTTTGTTTCAAAGTCTGTAATACTGTGTTGAGTCTAATAATGTTATCAACTGTTATAATAAACAGATCTTTTCCTTCTTGCAACAATTCTAGCAGAATGTACAAATGCACAAAACTTAGTAATCTAATTTAAACTGATTTTTTTTTTCTGGTTTTCATCTCCCAGGGATTTTTTCCCCTCTAGATTCATTGACATAAACTAATGCATAATCTAGAAGATGAGAGGACAAATTTATATTATGAAATGAAGTGATGTCGTCACTTGACAACATGTCACAGATTTTATACATATGAACAGCCTCCATTTTAGGCACTAACACAACTGAGCCCTCTTGAAACTTAGTAGCTAAGATAAAAAAAAATCAGCAATATGGATATACCCAAATTAAGCAACATCTTTTTCTCTCTAACAACATAAAGTTTCTAAACTTTTTTTTTTTTAACAGCTATTCTCAACTTGGTTTTCTTTCTCTGCCTCCTAGGATACAGGAGGTATTAAAATAGGGTTATTGGTAACTACTTAGCCCATCATTCTGATTCTGCATTACTGTAATGTGCTTCTCTAGTTTTGATATTCTAGGGCTCTTTTTGTTCCCAGTTTGCATACCACCCACTCCCTATTCCTCCTCAATAGACTGAATGCCCACTGATTCCTCAGGATTCCCCTTATCTAGCTCACACCTCTGCAATTGCCTAAGTGCACACCTTCCCAGAATACATATCCTCCTCAACTCTTACTTGGCCATAACCAGGACATTGAACTTCAAGTAGATATGTTTATTAAGATCTGAATTTCAGCTCTTTAGTAGTTGCCTCCAATCTAGTGTTTCTGAACATTTTCAAGTAATTCGGTAGGAATTAATCTCAGACTGAATCCTCTTTCACTGTAATAAGACTTTTTCTGTAGAGACATGACTTCTGAAGACCATGGGAAGAATAAAATATATGTTGAGTAATCTTCTCTGACAAAGGCATGAACAATCGTCTTTCAATAAGATAATTCCTCATGTCAGTTTCTTTCTTCATGATTAATTGTAAACCTGCTTCTACACTGCCACATTTTAGAAAGAGAAGTTATATATAATTGTCTTGGCTATTTCCACACCTCCTGGCATCAGTCAAGCCCCTACAAAAGGGTCTGGTGAGGCAGGGTCGGGGGTCTTTGTTATTTTTTTGTGGGTTGGTGAAGTACCCTGCATTATCACAGGGTGTGTCTGTTATTATTCCCCTCTTAAAGTGTTTATCAGTAAACAATTTTATTTCAACCTGAGGGCTTTGGTATGTTTTCTCTCCTCAGGAGGAGTGATTGAATGGCTGATGGTGCTTAGCCTCTGCCTGAAGCTGAACCCCAACAATCTTTAACAGTAATTAATAATTAGCTGCAAAACTGTAGAGCAAATGAATTGTTGGCTTCGGTCAGATATTCACATCTGGCAAATTAATTCTGAATAGAATTTTGCTAAGGGATTCATAAGAGTTAGTGAATCTTAAAGATTCAAAATGTTTAGGAGAATTAGAGGATTTAAACAACTGTATATTGGGAAGGACTCCATTTGAAAAATTGACAGTAGTGAAAATATGACAATACTTTTGTCAAGTTCAATATTTGCAGCTGTGTATAAAATGCTAGTGCTCTGGGATGCATCTGACTGCAGGTATATTTTCTTGATTTAGAGTTGATATACAAAGATGTGTTTTGATACCCAAACTTTTTTGTACTCTCATACAGTTTTGACTGCAAATGAGAAAGCCAAGCTACAGATGATATAATTTGCTATGGAGGAAATTGCTTAAGTGTTCTTATGAATCCATTTGCTGTTTCAGCCCATAGATATCTTTTGTTATCAGTAAGCTGGCTGTCCTAACTTTGAGGAGAGAGAAAAAAGTTAATTATCTGTCATGTTTTTCTAGAAAGTATATATACTAGCCAAGAAATATGAAAATGCCAACATTCCAGCTGATGCTTTGTTTAAGGCTCTTCTTTCTAGATTCATGTAACTAACTGAGTTTCTTTCTACAAATATTTTAAATTCTGCATTATTAATTTAGTCTAGGTAACAGGAATTCTTGAAAATTACCATAGTTTAGCCCAGGCGGACATCTTAGTTCCATGCAGCAAGCACTCTCACTCCCTGCCAGCAGGATGAGGTAAAGTCAGAAGAATGAAAAAACTCATGGGCTTTGATAAAGAGAGTTTAATAGGGAAATCAAAAGCTATACATGCAAGCAAAGAAAAACAAGGAATTCATTTACTACTTGCCACCAAGAGGCAAGTGTTCTGCCATTTCCAGGGGAACCAGGGCTTCATCACAAAGTAATGGTTACTTGGGAAGACAAACACCATCACTTTGAATGTGCCACCTATCCCTCATCCTTCCTTTTCACCAAGCCCCTTATAAGCCAAGCATGATGTCATATGGTATGCAATATCCCTTTGGTCAGTCTGAGTCGGATGTCTTGTCTGTGTCCCTCCTAACCCCTCCACTGGTGAGGAGGTATGAAAAGCAGAAAAGGCCTTGGCTCTTCATAAGCACTGCTCAGCAGTAACAAAAATACTTCTGTGTAACAAACACATCTCTGTACTTTCAACACAGCCCAAATCCAAAAACACAGCCCCATTCTAGTCACCAAGAAGAAAATTAACTCTAGCTCAGCTGAAACTAGGAGAAAAATATTATTGCCAAAAGGAAGAATTATGATGACAATGATGATGATAATAATGACAAGGATAATGATAATTAAAATAACTACTGAAAGATTTTACAGTTATCAGATGCTTACATTTATTATTTTGTAGTCTGCTGAATATTGATGTAGTTTTCTTAGTAATAAATTGTTAAAATACATTGAATCCTTATAGTTACCATGATTGTATCAAAATGCGTACAATCTTTGCTAATTTTTTAACTGCTCTTCCATTTTTTGTGGTGACATACATCGAATCCTTTCTGTTACTATGATTGTTACCTTCTGTGTAATCCTACATTATCTGGCAAGTGGGAAAATATGAACAGAAAAAAAAAATTAAAATATATTTTTTTAAATTTAGAGGGTTGCAATATATCTATGTGAATACAAATGACCGATAAATATACAGCAGATAATTAAAATATATTTAAATATGGACCTTTCTCTTATTAAGCTTTTAGTATGTCAATTCTGGAATAAACTGAGCATATTTTTTGTTTCACAGTTAAGAATTTTAATGTATTTTATAAACCAAAAGCCTTTCAAATACTCTGGATCAATTAAAAGTTAACTGTTTTAACATCTGATGAAGTATATTTTTTAGTCTATGCAGGTGACTATCATGCTTACTCTGAAGAATATTAGAGAGTACAGCTGCCCTACTAGGAAATCTCTACCTCCTACTATTCCTCTCTCCCATCCTCCCTTAGGTGAGTTAAATATCAGGAAAATATTGCAAGCTTTAACTCTTCTTTAAAGAATAAAATATTAAGAACATTTGACCCGCATTATATATAATGATCAAGCTATCTTAGTTTCAGAGTGCACTGGTTTCAGCTGGGATAGGGTTCATTATCTTTCTAGCAGGTGATGTGTAATAATTCAAATATTGCACAGTGATGTGGAATAACCCAAAGATTTAGATTGAGAATAAATATTGATAACATGCTGATGTTTTGGTTCTTGCTGGGCAGTGTTTGCATCAAGGAATTTTTGGCTTCTCATACTGTCGTTCTAGTGGAGCGGCTTGCATTGCAGAAGAAGCTGGGAGAGAACACAGCCAGGACAGCTGGCCGTAACTGGCCAAAGGAATATTACATACCATATGACATCATGCTCAGTATATAACTTGGGGCAAGCTGACCACTGGGTAGGCAGTGGTTTGGGAACTAGCTAGCATACATGTTCTGGAGGTGGTGAGCCATTGTGCTGTGCATGGCTTGTTTTTGTATATACTTTTATCATTATTATTATTATTAGTAGTAGTAGTAGTATTAATTCTATTAATTCTATTAGTATATTCCTTTTCTGTCCTATCACTCTATCTGTATCTCAACCCATGAGTTGCTTGCTCTCCACCCCCTCACCCACCCCCTCTCCAAATTCTCTCCCTCATAACACTGAGGAGTAGGGGGAGTAAGTGAATGTGGTGTTTTTAGCTGCCTGCTTGGTTAAACTACAACACAGGAAATAATTTATTCAAAGTTGCAGCAAAAAATTCTGTTCAGAGATTCAAGTGAGAGGGTCTACATTACAATCAAATTTATGGATATGGAACGACATTTTAGTATTTCCTTTGATATGAAATATATATATATAAGGTAAAGAGCTTCCAAAATTTGACCTTTCGAAAAGGGGCAAGTTGAGAAAACAACTGAGCAACTCAGACCCTAAGTAGAAACAGAATCCCTAAGGTCTCGAGCAACAAGGAAAAAAAGTAAAAGTAGTAGGATTTCAACCAGGCTAATCATTGCCGCTAAGAAGTATTAGAGCTACCACTCTTTACTTCACAAAACAGAAGGGAAGGAAATACGGTTTGTTGGCTTCACAAAGAACAGAAAGGTTCAGGACCTTTCAGTTTCCAGTGGGATTTTTATAGACATCCATGGAAGTCTTAAGTAACACCTTGCCCATTGAGAATTTAATAGACTACAGTGTTCCTTGAGGCGTGTTCCCTTTCCCGTATTATTAAGCTCTTCAGGAGGGATGTTGCTTTTCAATTCTAGCTAGCTGTAAACACACAGGCAATAAAACAGTAAAGGCTGGATGATATTTCTTCTAAATATAAGTTTGTTTTCTTTAAGGGTTTTTCAGATTACTAATAAATGTTTTTATTTTCTTTAACAGCTGATGACAATCAGGAAATATACTTCCCTGTATTAGTAATATTAACAGATAAAGATGCATGGCCTTTTGGTCATTTTACTCCTTTCTCTCTTCTCTGATATTTTTTTCTGTTCCTGCTTCTTTATCCACAGCAATTTTTTATAACTGAAATGGTTTCTATTTCTACAATAAATTTCTCAAATAGCTTTAAATAATTTTTTCTGCTCAATAGTTCTACCTTGATTCCCATGCATATGAGACTAATCAACCTTTGTCTGCACATTGCAAAAGAAAATTTCTTCAAATTTGCTCATTGCAAACCTGGGGACAATTTGAAGCTCTTGGATTTTCTGTTCCTCCTCTACTTCACTTACAACCCTAGATTTTTCCCAGTCCAGTATGGCTTGTCCCTGCAAAGTCTGCCTACTTTCACTTGTGAGACACATTCTGGTAGTAAATTTCTTGAAACCTCTGTCATTTACTCAATATGATATGAAGTATTAGATTTTATTCTCATTAGTAATGTATATAAAACCAGCACTTTCACATCTCTCACCAGAGATTATGATGTTTTATTTTCTGTGAACAATGAGGAAGTGTTTGGTTCTCCTTTGAAAAGAGCAATTGAAAAGAGCAAATAAAGCCTAATTTTGGCATCAATAGAATTACTTCTGATCTTGTTACAAAATATGTGATTTAGTGGTGGACTTGGCAGTGCTAGGTTAATTGTTGGACACAAAGATCTGAAGGGTCTTTTCCAACNCACTAGTAGCTGATTTTAGGCTAGGAGTAATTTATTGACCTGTTATAGCTAGGGTGATGCCCTAGGGAATAATAGCCTTCCAGAAGCAGTGACAGCCCATGTACACTACCTTAGCTGTCGCCAGGGTGGCATCAGCTCAGAAGCAGCCCGGCTCTATTTGCCTTGGCTATTTTAGAATTTCTGAACACTGGTTAGTCAATATAAGAAGTAAAGCTAAAAGTTTACAAGAACTCTTGATGAGGTTTTCCAGCAGTACAGTAATTTACTTTCTAATAGGTTTTCCTCTGATGGAAGCTAATGTTCTTCTCATTCATTTACTTCCAAAATGTCTATTTTCAAGCCTGCTGATTGGAACTTCTGTATAAAGCACATCGGTGAGCTTTGATACTGCCTATTTGGTCTAAAATTAAGATTGTAGCCCTTATAATCTTTTATAGAGATTTGCACTCTTGTCTGAGACCTAGATTTACAGTGCCTTAAGTAGATTTTATTTTGATTCAAACTTTATTGAAATTTCATATGCAGAAAAAGGTGTCATTCATTGGTTTTGATTAGAAACTTATATGAAGATGCAAATGCTATATTCATATTTCAAAGATTAATGCTTTTAGTGCACTAATAGAAATATTGGTATATTTCAGACTCCAGATATATAAGACAAGAGTTTGTGATTCATTGGTGTTTTTAAACAGAAAAACATTCTTCTACAAAGAGAATGTTTTAAAATACTCTTGGTTCTATATTTAAAAGGAAAGGCAGTTAAAACTCGGGAAAGAAAATACAAGGAGTGAACTGGACTGGACTAATTATAATAAACTGCTGAGTGGCATGGGGATTACTTTAGCAGCAGAAGTACTTTCATTTAACCAACTGAAATCTGGTGGTCCACAGATTAAAAGAGCTTTATTTTGGATTTAATTTTAAAATGATCAAGATTGTTAAACATTAACAATAGCATGACATAAAAAAGAAATGGCATTTGAGCATCTATAATTTCAGTTGAGAAACGAAAAACATGAAAATATAATAATATTTTTAACAATCTAATTATCATAATTGTCTTCACTCCCAGGTTTTGCTCTGTTTACTGACCACTGTGTACCTTGTTCCATGATTGTTCCTAGAAGCGGCTTCTTCTATTTAAATGGCAAATAAATCTCTGTCCCACTAAATAGTTCCTTTTTACTCTAAACTTGATATATTATTGCTTCATTCTAACTAAGGTACAAATTAATGGACATATATTGGTACAACATATGCTATTGCCTGAAATAGTCTACTGTGTCTTATGCATAAATGCTCTAGAAAATATTGACTTCTCATTAGAGGAATAGCAAAACAAAAATACTGAAAATATTAAAGTGTAGTATGGTAATATGATCTTTCACAAATTTTACTCCTTGGAAGCTATGAAGCCCAGAAAGATTTCTATTAAAAGTAAAAGGTATTTATTTTAATCTGTAGCACCAGATATTTATGTAAATGGCACTATGTGGTATCTTAATAAACTGAGTGATGTTTGTCAATGCTGTCAGGAATGTAATTTGAATTTTAATGGACTGTCATTATGATAGTGAAACTAATAGCAAGGATACAGTTAAACTAAACAAATAAAGTCCTTTGTAATTTGTTTGGTTTTGGTGAACAGCTGCATTATTTTCACATGTAAAATCAACAGAAAATTCAGTTGGTAGAGTTGTTATAGAACTCACTCTAGATAGAACTATGAAAGATGTGACTTGTGGTTTAGACCATGAGTGCATTTACTGCCTCTGAATCTTTATTTTAATGTATCCTGCTTGATCTGATTAGGCAACTGGCTCCAAATTCACATGAAATACACCATTTTTTTTCAAATGAAAAGAAAGAAAAATATAAAATTTTGCCCTTTTTAAGGAGATACCAAAGAGAAAAGAAGTTAAACATGTTCTTTGTTTACTACCATCCTTAAATGATGCATTTCTTTTAATACTCTCTCATGCTGTGGTTAACAATATTTACTTATCTTCTCTCAGGATTTTCTCTGTTCCTCTTCTAGCTACTTTTAGTTTTCCCTAAAATAAAATTTCATTACGCCTTTTTTAATTTTAACAACAACACCTTTTTTCTAGTTTTGCTGCAAATGAGCATAGCATTACAAAAAAGGCACCTGTGTCATCTGACCTACCCAACTGGCCTTCACTGTTCTGTGTTATTTTGTTCATTTAGTCTTTCCCTGTTATAATAATTCCATTCTAATAATTCCAGTGCCATTGTTTAATGAAAGGCTAAGAAATTCTTGTTAATGGTGGCAGAAAAAGGGGGTGATTGAGTGGAGTCAGGGTAGAAACATGGCAAGAAAATCTCATTCGTCCATTTCATAGAATCATAGAATGGCTAGAGTTGGAAGGGACTCCCAGAGGTCCCTTCTAGTCCAACCCCCCTGCAAGAAGCAGGGACACCCCCAACTAGATCAGGTTGCTCAGGGCCTCATCCAACCTGGCCTTGAACATCTCCAGGGATGGGGCATCCACCACCGCTCTGGGAAACCTGTTCCAGTGCTCCACAACTCTCACAGGAAAGAAATTTTTTCTAATATCCAACCTAAATCTACCTCCCTCTATTTTGAAACCATTACCCCTTGTCCTGTCACAACAGGCCCTACTGAACAGCCTCTCCCCATCTTTCTTGTAGGCCCCCTTGAGTTACTGGCAGACCACTAGAAGTTCTCCCCGGAGCCTCCTCTTCTGCAGGCTGAACAGCCCCAACTCTCTCAGCCTGTCCTCATAGGAAAGGTGCTCCAGCCCCTTTATCATCTTTGTGATCCTCCTCTGGACCCTCTCCAACTGGTCCATGTCCTTCTTATGTTGGGGGTTCCAGAACTGGACACAGTACTCCAGGTGAGGTCTCACGAGGGCAGAGTAGAGGGGGAGAATCACCTCCCTTGACCTGCTGGCCACGCTTCTTTTGATGTAGCCCAGGATGCGGTTGGCCTTCTGGGCCGCAAGAGCACATTGTCGGCTCATATTGAGTCATCCACCATTTTGTTAGTAGAACTACACTATTTGTGTTTTCCTTGGGTAGAGCAGTTCAGGTCAGTGTTTTGCTGATTTGCCTTCTGTTTAAAAATATGGATGGGACAGGAGCACCCATTCTTGCCAAATGTACCCAGTAAAATGAAAAAAAAATAAAATAGGATAAGCATTGATATATCACCTCATCGATGGGTGCTACTGGGGTACAGTATTGGACTGAAGTTTAACAGGACAACTAAATACTAAATTGAACAATTGACCAATCCCCCTCACTTCATGTTGCAAATAGACTTTTATAGATGCACTAATAGCAGTCAATGGCCTTGTTCTGAGGAATGACCTTAATTTTTCCTACTAGCAAGGCCTGACATCTTCAAGTCATATACTTCAAGCAATATACTTTTACTGTAATGTAGTTACTATGGTGATTCAGGATAGAAAAAAAATCATGAAAGTTTAATTGAATGTCCTCTGATGTTAAATAGACATGGAAATATGTCCTAAAAGATAGATCTGCTTCCTTTTGCATCCTTAGAACAACTATTTTCAATGAACTGAGTGATAAAAAGGAAATGGCATTTTGAACCTTTTCTTCTAATGGGATTTGTTTGTGTCGTGCTTATTGCAGCAGATATTCTGGTATATAATAGAGACAAAGTGTGATATTTGGGACTCCACTACATATTGTTCCACATACTTACAGTATTTAGGCAGGAAATTATTAGAGGCATGCATACTTCACTATTTGGTTTAGAACAAATTATCTGCTTACTCTGTAGTTTACAATTCTGAGTTAATAATATTGCTTACCATTTCAAAAGTATACATTTTTTGTAAAGTAGAATTTACTTATGTGTCTATTTTTTTAATTCAGTTCATCCAAGTGAATGACAAAATACAGAATCAATACATACTACTTCAGAAGATATTTATTATAAAGTTAATGCTATTACTACAGCAAATTATTGAAAAATGTGTATAATGTAATCTGTAAGTATGTACTTGGGAGTTGATTTAAATCAGAATATGTGAAATGTAAAAAACATATTTGCTACATAATTTTCCAAAAGTAAATGGAAATAAATCCATAACCATTATAATTCTGCTGCATCTTTGATATTGCAATTGGAAAGAGCAACTCATAATTGTTGAAGTATTGTTCTGGTTTTGGCTGAGATAGAGTTGATTTTCTTCATAGTAGCTAGTATGGGGCTGAGTTTTGGAAATGTGTTATACAGTGATGATAATATGGAGATGTGTTCATTACACAGAGGTGTATTAATTATTGTTGAGCTGTGCTTGCACAGAGCCAAGGTTTTTTCACCTTTTCACACCCCTCCACCAACTGTATGGCTGGGAGTGCATGTTAGGAGAGGACACGGGACAAGGCAGCTGATGCCAACTGACCAAAGCAATATTGTATACCATATGGCATCATGCTTAGCTTCACCAAGGGGCTTGGTGAAGAGGAAGGATGAGGGGGAGGCAGCACTGCTCAGAGTGCTGGCACTTGTCTTCCCAAGTAACTGTTACAGATAATGGAGCCCTGCTCTCCTGGAGATGGCTGGACACCTGCCTGATGTTGGGAAACAATGAATGGAATCCCTTGTCATGCTTTGCACGAGTGTTTTTATCTCAGCCCACTTTTCTCACTTTCACTCTTCCAGTTCTCTCCCCAATCCTGCCAGGGAAGAGTGAGCTGAGTTTAACAAATAACTGAATGAGTGGCTGACAAATGTTACCGCTAGCTCCATGAACAATGATTGTATTTCACAGGCAGTTATGGTAACTTTTTGAGACAGAAAATCTTGACAGTTAATTAAACAGGGACAATTTGGGACATTCTGTGGGCTGTTTTCTCATAAGGCCAACAGAGCCTAAGTTATATCAGTAATCCCACATAAATCTTTATGTAAAGATTATCTAGGTAATCATATCAGAAATACAATATATATATATATATATATATGTACACAACAGAATGATACCCACATCTGATTCTGATTCAGCAAGTTGTAAGAGGTTCAGGATCTGGGTATGGATATCAGACTTAAAACTTACGCTGATATTTACGAGATCCATTAATGTGGGTTTATTTAAGTGTTTAGAAAATGAGAGAATATGTTCCCTGGTGAACTTTGATTCTGACTAACCAGAGAGGAGGAAAACATTTGAGTCATCATTACTGTTCATGCTCATGTGAGTGCTGTTTGTGTTTATGCATGGGGAAAGATACTGCTCGTTTTGTTGATTTGTGTGGGCACTGTGTTTGTAGTATGCTTGTGCGTGATTGTGTGTATTCCTACTGAGACTGCACTCAGCTTCATTACTGGCTGGATTTATAAACAGGAATGGAAACAATCTCCTTGGTCTTAAAGTCCCCTCAATTCATCTTCCCCTAATAATAATGGCTGTGAGAAAGATGTTCAGTGATTGTTCAGTATCTCTTGGGACTATGGCTGTAGTTCTCCCTTTTCTACAGGTGAGTATTTTCCCTCCCACATATTTCTGCTGTTTATTCAACAAAACAAAACCCACTTATTTTAAATTATCTCCTTTTTAAATGAGATAGTTTATAGATGCCCCAGTCTGTAACTGGAGCTTTGCAATGTAGAAAACTTAAGAAAAACACAAAAAATAAAAGCCTCTAAATCCCTTCTAAATTGCAAAAAAGAAAAAAAAGACAAGAATAGGGAAGCACAGCGTAATGGTATGAGACATCATTCACTCAAACACTCTAATTTTTACATTTATTTAATTTAGGTTCATTTTGTGAGGAACCTGCTGAACCTTGTGCATCTTGCTTGAATGGGGGCATATGCCAGTATAATCAGTCTGGATATGTTTGTGAATGTCCTGCTGGTTTTCTTGGTCACAACTGTGAAACTGATGTAAATGAATGTTCTTCAGCACCATGTCAGAACAGAGGTAGATGTATTGATTTGCCAAATGTAAGTATAAACTTCAGAGATACCTATTTTAACATAGAATCACAGAATCATAGAACAGTTTTGTGCTGGAAGGGACCTTTAAAGACCATCTAGTTCCAACCCTTCTATCATGGTACATCTTCCACTATATCGGGTTGTTCAAAGCCTCATCCAATGTGACCTCGCTACCTTCCAGACTACATCCTAGTTTAGACATTAGGATGCTGTGGGAGATGGTGTCAAATGCCTTATTGAGGTCATGGTAAACAGATTCAATCTGTTTAAATATTTTGTAATTAAATGTAATAGCAGATACTCTTTTGCACAATCATTTCTACAGGCAAACAGATGCAGTACTTTGATTCACACACGTAGACGTCTCTCATATAGAGCTGGTATATATCCAGCCAGCAAACCCAACTCTGGTATAATCTGTGCTGGAAGGCCTATTCCACTTGTCCAAAAATACTCTAGTAACCTATTTGGGGCTAGGACAGCTTTTTGTTCTGTCTTTGTAGACTGTGTAATATGATGAAACCCTGACCTAGTTAGGATCTCTAAAGTAATGGAAGCAAACACTAATTTCTGTATTGCCTTGGATACAACAAATAATTATTTATCATTTCCTTCTCTTCTATAGGATGTGGCGTGTATCTGTCTGCCAATATTCACTGGCAAGTTCTGTGAGAAAATAATCAATCCATGTGAATTATTGCCTTGCTTAAACAAGGCAACTTGTGTAGCTCAAGAGCAGAACTACAACTGCCGGTAAGATTAGAAATTAATTTATTTCAGTAAGTCGTAGATCACTTGATAACTTACTAATTAC
The DNA here is from genome assembly GCA_013399135.1 of Heliornis fulica. Taxonomy (NCBI): domain Eukaryota; kingdom Metazoa; phylum Chordata; class Aves; order Gruiformes; family Heliornithidae; genus Heliornis; species Heliornis fulica. The sequence goes on from VXBZ01010784.1 coordinate 121,916, forward strand.
GGAAAGAAATTATATCATCAGTCACAGAAGACACAGAAAACTATAAAAGTTTAACACTTTTTTCTTTTTTTTTTTTTTGTGCTCTACTGTTATTCTTCTTGAAAACTCCTGAAGTGCTACAAAAAAGATTTAAAGTTTTATGAAGTTCTAAATTGTTTCATCTTTAATTCTGTAGATAAAATATGTAAATCCTGACACACTGGTTACAAGTGAGACTACAGGTACCACTTCCATTCAGTGTATGATGATTGTGTTGTTTTGGAAAGGATAACTGATTTAATTTGTAATTCACAGACATGCATTAATAGGTTTTAGGATTATCCTTCAGGAAGCATCTTAAACAGTGATTTATTCAGAAAGACTATCCTAAAAACTATCCATTTGAAAGTAACAAGTGACCCAGTATATAATTTCATTCAATTATTAGATAGATTTTGAGATATTTTCTTACACCAGTAAGGAATACAATTTGTCCTCTTCCCATTTGCTTGGCTCTTATCTGATACCCTAATTCCTTCTAAGTATTACTGAAGTGCAATAAACAACTTTAAAATTTTAGGATATTCATAAATGTAGAAAATAGAAAGCTGTGGTACACAAAAGCCTGAGAACACATTATGAATGAACTTAAAAATTGCAAATAAGTAACAAGTATAGAACATAAATTTACAGTTCATAAGAAGGGATTGGTTGAGAATTCTGACAAAAAGTAAGTAGAATTATGATTACAATTTTCACAAAGAATAAAAAAAGACAATTTTATTCATACATATACTTTGGTACATATATATGTGTATATATGTACATATATATACATTTATGCATGTATATATGTACTAAACACATTCACAGTGCTAAATCTTCCCATATAGCTATGTATAGCACATAGTAAGTGTTATAATTTGTTTTCTAATACTATAAACATATATAAAATCTACTAACAATTTACAATTATGTAGCTATCATTTTACACAGTATGTTGTTGGATGAATTAGCATGAGATCAGGCTTGAAGTTTACATTTTCATTTAATGAAAATTGAATATCAAGATATGGATTGCCTTACTTTTAAAACAAAACTATCTTGGCCCCGTGTACAATGAAGACTGTACATAAATTGTGTTATAATTTCATGAAGCATTGATACAAATGGTCTATAACATGAACCTCAGTGTACCATGTAAATTGATTAATAAAAAAGCTATGGGAAGGTACAGTGATTTAGCAGTCTTTAAATTGATATAGTATGTGAGAATAAGAGTGGAAGTCACTATTTAGATCAATGTAACAGAAAGTAAAAATGTGCAACTAACAACCTATTTATACCTATTATCAAGAGATAACAACCTATATATACCTACTATCAAGAGAATCATTCAAGCTATGTGTTTAAAGCTATGTACTAGAGATTTTAGTTTTGGGCTTGAATGCTACAATCCTGTTTACCACTAACATAAAGTATTAAGATACTGTTAAGATCCTGACTAGTGATCATGTCCTTGTGGAACCAGCTGTAAGTGATTCTGTCTTAGCAGGGAGGTTGGACTAGATTGGTCCCTTCCAATCCTTGCCATTCTGTGATTCTTATTCTGTGATTAATGTTAGTGGTGTTTAGATTCTACCTTTAATATATGTGTATTATTCATGCATTCAGTCGTGATATCTGTAAAGTTTACATCTGAAAATAGAGAGCTAGTTTGAGGAGTGGACCTCAAACCAAATGTGTTAGTTTGTTTTTAAATGTTAGTAAAAACTAGAATTAGAACAAAAGATTTTATATTTTTTTTACTTAACATTCTTTTTATATATAAATATAATATTTGGATTAATTGTGTTGCACTATAAAGGACAACAAAGTTCATATGAGTATTTTTGTTTAAAGGGTGGATGCCGTGACCTTGCCATGGCTGGCAACTAAGCATCACACCATCACTTTTTCACTCCCACCAGGCAGGATGGAAAAGAGAACTATAAAAGTGAAAGTGAGAAAACTCATGCATTAAGAAAAAGACTTTTTAATAGGGAAAGCAAAAGACATGCACACAACCAGCGAAAAACAAGGAATCCATTCACCGCTTCCCATGGGCCAGCAGGTGCTCAGACATATCCAGAAAAGCAGGGCTCCATAGCATAATGGTTACTTGGGACACAAATGCCATCACTGTGATGTTCCAACCCTTCTTTTTTACTCAGCTTTACATGCTGAATGTGGTACCATATGGCATCGAATATTCCTTTGGTCACTTGGGGTCAGCTGTCCCAGCTGTGTTGCCTCCCAGCTTCTCATTCACCTTCAACCTACTTGCTGGTTGTGGGGCATTGTGTCTCAGCAGAAGAGGTCTTGGCTCTGTGTAAACACTGCTCTGCAATAACAAAAATATCTCTGTATTATTCAACACTGTATCAATCTCTGTGTTACCCTACATCCAAAACATCAGCTCATACTAGCACCTATGAAGAAAATCACGGCCAAAGCCAGCACAGAGGGAAAAATAAGTATGTAGCTATCTGATATCTTTGAATATGCTGAAATAAAATATATGAATTATGAAAAATTCCTTTTAGATACAATACATAGACTGGAATTTTTAAGAGCAGATTCTGCAATAATTTCCATCCAAATACTTTAAATGGTAGCAGTATCATTATAGGATTTATACCGAGCAATTCTTTCAAAAGGAGGGTGAAGACACTGTAGTCTTTTGCAACTTGCACCGGCTGTCCTCCTGTGATTGTGTCTATACTATCCTCAAAGAATATAACTATTTAGAGGAAGTTTCCCCACATTCACCTACCTTTGGTCAAATTGTCCTACACAGGGACTGCATGAATGCTGTCATGGGGGTTCTGGTGAAATCCAGTCTATTTAACACTTCACTGCTTTAAGCTTTAAGCTTTTGGACATGATAGATGCCTCTGCATCCCTCAGAGGCATAGTCATATCCTCTGATTATGATTAGGCATCTTTAACTGGTTTAGAAAATGCAGTTAATTCAGATACTTTCAACTAAATAGCTGATTATTTGTAACTGAAAATATACCTTTTAATTTGGTATGCTACATAACTGCAAATGGCTTCATGCATTCTGAAACCGAGGATGGTGATACCTTGTAAAATGGGAAACATTAGCAACACAACTGAATCTTATACCTACTGGGAGGAAAAAAAAGAAAAACCAGAAGCAATTCTGTATCATTGTAATGATTTCCAGCTTGGGGCTGAGTCATTAGACAAAGTACCCCTAAGGAAAAGTTAAAGAAACTTCCCATCTTTTCTTTCCCATCTTTAACTTCCATTACTTTTGTGTTCCTTCACAAAGAGATATTTTCAGCTAACTGGCCATTTCCTTTCTTTTCTATTAAAACTTTTCTTTCCATGCTACCAGAAAGAGCCTTTGGACAGAAGGATAAGCTGAGTATGTCTGTAAGAATATGCTGGGTGAATTTGACAGGAATTATGAATCTATCAAAATACAAAAGACAGTTGTTGCAGTACGTTTTTCAATTTTTGCACATTTTGAGCATGATATAAATATTCAAATATTTTTCTACACTATTCCATTTTTTTATTAGACTTCTTTAATATCTTTTTGAATCTCATATTTTTTTTCCTTTTGGATAGAGGATTTTTTAAACTCTAGAGGGCTAGATAATAAAAGAATTTCATCCTGCTAATGACATGTACTGACATGAAACAGAAGACCTTTTACCAACAAGAGTCACCCATGGCTTTGTTAGCATCCCATGTAACTAATAAACTGTCACAAAAATAGAATCCTAGTTTTCTCCTTTAAAGAAATACCAAATTACACTTAAGCAAACACAAAAGCAACCATGCATTGTTCTCTCCAAAGATTCCTTACATTGTTCTTTACATACCTAAGCATGTAATTTTTGACTACTCTTTCTTAATCCTTATTAATAACTGATGGAAACTACTTTAAACCTAATTTATCGTCTTTTTTCTAATTTTTCTGTGACATGGTTTAATTGACCCATTCTTTCTATCAGATTTACAAAACATTATTTGTAGTTTTTTATTAAATATTACCTTTTTTTATTTTGGGGTTATTTTGTTTGGTTTTGGTTTTGGTTTTGGTTTTGGTTTTGGTTTTGGTTTTGGTTTTGGTCTTGGTTTTGTTTCCAGAAGATTATGTGAAGTATTGGCATGAAAATGCTTTACTCAATGAAGAGAAAAAATAATAATTATGTAGAAGCAAAAATATCCAGAATCATGTAACTGATTTTTAATTTCTTGAAAATATGTTATGTTTATGTTAAATAACATATGAGGTCTGTTTTCCTACTGCAAGAACATTTTTTAATAGAATTACGGGACATAATTAAATACAATTAACTTCTAAAATGCAAGTCTTCTAAAATACACTGGTGTATTTGCAGCTGCATGCCAGGATTCACTGGAAAGAACTGTGAGGAAGTAATTGACTACTGCAGACTGCTCAGCATCAACTGTCTGAATGAAGGATTGTGTCTTAATATAATTGGAGGATTCACTGTAAGTAATTTAATACATATTAAACTAATTCACTGCTCCAAAGCATAAAAGCTTTAGACAAGCCGAACTTGAAAAGAATTCATTACTCTAAGAGACAAGAGGGACATACATTTATGTGTTTTGTTTATTTAAATCAATAACGTAGGGATGAATCGCTTGGGTAATATGGATTTCTTTAACACTTTTCTACTGAGACCCTGTTTTGTACTATATCAAGTAAAGGAACTGAGGAGCATTTTTATGGTAAGAATAATAATAAACAACTGTGGTCCAGTGCTATTATCTAAACATAAGCACATTTAAACTTAATACAAACTTAGAAGTTTGATGACAAATTGATGAGGTTGATTCCAACTGACAATTTGGAAAAATAGTAATTTTGTTTGATTTAACTCAAAATATCTTCTGAAAATTCTGAGTAAGATCCATCATGTACCAAGATTCTTCTGGCCGTAATTTATCAAAGAGGTGAAATAATATTTTCTTGGCGAGCAATAACTGGGAACAATTTAAAGGCTACTTTAACTAGCTGATGTTCTGCAAATACCAGGAGGTTATCACAGACACACAGAATGGTCAGGCAGTGATTTGGTCCACCATCCTACACAGACCCAAGTTCTAGTTATCTAGTCCCAAGTTATCTAGTCCCAATTCACTTACCTGTTTCTGTGTTCAGAGAAAATGTATTAGAATGCTGTTACTCCTTGCTTCAGGTAGTAGCAAGAGTAGTCTACTCTTTAAGGGAAGGAGAGGGAGACAGCAGAGCTGGCAGGGACAGTGTCCTTGCCAGTGAAAATCACAGCCCCTCAATATTCTGTGATTCTGTCATTCTGTGATACACACAAGAATATTGCAGATCCACAGATTCAGCCAAAAGTCCAGTGATCACCATCAAGTCAACAGAGATGAAGTAGGTTTGAGGTCAAGCTGGGTGATCAAGTCAGCAGATCAGAGTCAGCAAGATACAAAGCTGGATACAAGCACGCTGACCAAATAGCTTTGGAAAAGATAAGAAAATCCAATACTGATGAGTAATTTGAGAATTCCAGATGACATAAATTTGTCTGTCAGGTGTTAGGTTTTTTTAAAGCAGATTTGTAAGTACTGAAGCATACAGTGAATTTGCATAACTGGCACTAAGCAGTCCATCTAAAAAAACCCAACCAAAACAACCAAACAAAAAAAAACTCAAAACAAAATGCCTTTGAAAAAATCAGGTTGTTGAAATCTTATATGAAAAATTATTTATGTTTTGAAATTAATCTCTAGTTTATTTTCTAAGAGTAGTAAATACTTAGAATTGAAACAATATTTTTCAGTATTGCTGTAGAGGTTATCAGCATAAGCCTTTGATTCTAATTAGCATTATTTATAAGTAATATTAACATTTATTATGCTTATAGTTATTATATACCGCTTTTTTTCTATATTTCTAAAATATTTATGTCTATATTAAGAAATCATTCCGAATAAAATATATTGACATGATGATAGTTAATTATGCTTGGTTATAGGAAGGATTTGTTGATGATGCTGTTGTGTCAGATAAACATTGCAATTGTTACTTCTTAGGAAACGAACCTTCTCCTTGCATTTCATATTCACATATTTCAAAATTTTATATCTCAATTTTAATATCTCATATTTCAGAGTATGGCTATAGAAGTAGCAAATATTTTCCTTTGTTCTATTTTTGTACATCATGCTGGGAAACCAGCCATGATGTATATGTTAAGATTTATAATAATAGAAAAAGGGTGTGTAGTTCAATAATTAACTCATTAGCATCATATCAGACAAAGCAGATTTAATGAGATGCCTGACAGATAGTGATCGAGAAATATTTCCTACTGCAATTCACCCATTAAGCAAAATAAATAATTTCTTGGACCAAGTTCAATTCTAATGAAATAAAAATCTAGATCTTTATTACACTTTAATGGGTATACCAAATCAGATGTATAGACCCAAGGAAGTTTTCTTTCCAAATAGTTCATGTTCTACTTTTTGTAGCACACACTACATATACCCTGCCCCATCCTGTTGAAACAGAACATACCACAGTTGGTGTAGTTAGATGTGCATGTCATGGCAAACTGTCAGAATAACTGTTAAAGACCTTGAATTCTGTGTAAGGTAGTTTTTTAACTTCTTTATTTTTTAAATTAGAAAAGGCACAAAGTGATTAAAATGCTGTTACTACAATATTTGGTTTATAGGCTTGAAGAACAGTGAAGTAGCTGTTATTCTAATTTTAAACCTTTGCATAGATTTTTGTTTTGAAAAGAAAACCCAAAATAAATTCATTAAACCTGAGTGAAAAATCAAAGCGGACAAAAATTGTGAATTGGGAATTACTGTTCCCATTGTTTTTAATGGACTTTATGACAATTCTTTGACTAGTGATTTGTAGTATTTTTGATGTAGTAGAAAATTATCTGTTGAAATCTACAGATGACCACAGAAAAGAGTATAGTTAATTATGTGAGATGAAGTCAGGAAGGCCAAGGCAAAGCTAGAGCTGAACATGGCAAGGGATGCTAAAATTAACATAAAGGGCTTCTACAGCTATGTCAACTGAAAAAGGAAGTTAAAAGAAAGCATACCCTCCATGGGGATCAAAACTGGAAAACCAGTAACAACAGATAAGGAAGTCTGAGGTTCTCAACATTTTTGCATCAATCTTCACTGGTCATGTCTCTCCTCACATCTCTTGAGGTGAAGGACTGCAAGATGGGGACCGGGGGGACAAAGTCCCTCATGCTGTAAGTGGAGACATGATTTGTGCCAACCTGAGGAACTTGAACATGCCCAAGTCTATGGGACCTGATGAGATACATCCCAGAGTCCCAAGGGAACTGACTGATGTAGTTGTCAAGACACTCTTCACAATATCTGAAAAGTCATGGCAGTCAGGTGAAGTCATCAGTGACTGGATAAAGGAAAAATTACACCAATTTTTAAAAAGGTAGAAAAGAGGACCCTGGGAACTCCCTACCTGTCAGCCTCAACTCTGTACCTGGGATAATTATGGAACAGGTGCATCTAGAATCTAAGGCACGTGGAGGACAGGGAGGTGATTCGAGACAGCCAGCATGGCTTCAACCAAGGGCAAGTTTTGCCTAACCAATCTAGTGGCTTTCTACAATGGAGTGACTACTTCTGTGGACAAGGGAAGGGCATTTTAATTTATGTGGACTTCTGCAAGGCCTTTGGCATGGGTCCCCGCAACATTCTTCTCTAAATTGAAGAAATACAGATCTGATGGGTGGACTGTCCAGTGGATATGGAACTGGCTGGATGGTAATCTCCAGAAGGTAGTGTTCAGTGGCTTAATGTCCAGATGGAGAGCAGTGGCAAGTGGTGTCCTTCAGAGATGTATACTGTGACCAGTTTTGTTTAATATCTTCATCAATTACATAATGGGATCAAGTGCACCTTCATCAAATTTGCAGATGGCGCTAAACTGAGTGTTGTGGTCAACATGCCAGAGAGATGGGATGTCTAAGCCTCAAGAAGTTCAAAAAGAGCAAGTAAAAAGTCCTGCACTTGGGTCAGGACAATCCCCACTACCAGTACACGCTGGGGATGACGTGTCAGAAAAGGACTTGAAGATACCCATGGACAAAAAGCTGGGCATGAGACAACCGTGTCCACTCAGAGTCCAGAAGACCAAATCCATACTGGGTTTCAAAAGAAACATGACCAGCAGATTTTGAGAGGTGAGTCTGCCCCTCTACTCTGCTCTCATGAAACTCCACCTGGAGTATTAAGTCCAACTCTGGCATCTTGAGTAAAAGAAAGACACCAAACTGTTGGAACAAGTCCAGTGACGGACCGTGAGGATGATCAGGGGGTTTTAACACCTCTCCTATGAAGACAGGCTGAGAGAGTTGGGCTTGTTCAATCTGGAGAAAAGAAGGCTCAGGAAAGACCTTATAACAGCTTTCCAGAACCTGAAGGGGACCTACAGGAAAGCTGGGGATGGACTGTTAGTAAGGGCATGTGGCGATAGGACAAGGGGCAGTGATTTTAAACTACAGGAGGGTAGTTTTAGATTAGACATTAGGAAATTGTTCTTCACTATGAGGATGGTGAGGCACTGAAACATATTGTCAAGAGACGTGGTGGATGCCCCATCCCTGGAGGCATTTAAGGTCAGGCTTGATGAAGCTCTGAGCAAACTGATCACTCAGAGGTGTCCCTGCTTACTCCAGAGGGAGTGGACTAGATAACCTTTAAAGACCCCTTCCAAACTAACACATTCTGTGGTTCTATAATTCTATGATTACAACAGGATAGAAAAAATAATGTAATACAAAAGACTGGTATCTAAAGTCTTGTCCGGTAGGTGGCTCTGTGTCTGTTAATGTTATATTCATTTGAACCTTTTCCTCACAACCATATATCAAAGCCATAGCTGTTATATTTTGAGTTTTATGGTGAACCCAAGATACTTCAACAACAAAGTGTGAACAAGCAGTACATATGGCTGATAAAGTAAAATTGTGAGTATAATAAATAATCAGTAACACCGTGGATCCCACTATTGTAGTCAAAGTTAAAAAAAGGTTCAGTGAGTAAGTGTTGCCCAAAGATTATTGTGCTCTCTGTTAAAGCAGAAGAGTCTTGTATACTAACACAAAAAACTGTCTTCACCAAAGCCATTATGTTCCTTCCAGGGGGATGAGGGAAGGAGGAGAGAGGAAGGAGCCATATGGGAAAGCTGGTACATGGTACATATTCAACAGAACTTGTGCAGAAATTACAGTCAGGCAGACAAAGCTCCAAGCTTCATCCCTAACCAGATGAGGTTTGCCCTTGTGGGTGCAGAACCAGAACCATCAGCCAGCTGTCAGGCTGGGAATCAATCTGCTGCTTTTCAGAATAGTGGCAAGCAGTGCCAAGCCCTGCAGGCCTGTGGTACACCCCACACTGGCTTGAACAGCTTTTATGGAAACTCTGCTGCCACGGCTCCCCTTTGCCACTTATCAAGAGCTTCCCTGAGGAGCCACTTGCAGCCCTAATGCTCTTTCACAATACTTTATTCCCCGTCTGGCTGAATTTGTAACCCAAAAGTAAAGCATCTCTATGCAGAATTACCAATGATCTCCAGAACACCAGTCACAGTGCTTAAATCTCATAGCTCTATTAGGGCTTCAGACTTACTCTTAGAGAAGCCCTTTTTATTTATTGCACAAAAGACGAAATTAGTTCTAGATAACATGTCCAGAACTAAAAGGAAGTATACTTTGTTTACATTACCTTGTTTAACAAATGCAGGTCTTTAAAAAAAGACACTTCTAAAGCTCTCTGCACTGTATCAATCAACGTTTATTATCTGAATGTAAAAAACCCATAAGAAAACAAACATTTAATATGTTTGTCATACTATATATTAAGACAGTTGGTTGGAGTGACAAAATTGTTTGAATATTTATAACAGTTCCACTGGTAATGCTAGAAACAAAGAAAATTGGCACTGCAAAATCTACTGCTCTCAGATGCAACTTTTGCACTTATGTGCAACATATAAAATAGATTATTGTCATTTCCTTTTTAAAAAATCCAGAGTGTTCCCTACTGTTTTCTCCCCAAGGACTATCTGAGCAATATAGTCTCATCTCTCTGAAACCACTTTTCCACCATCATTAATTCTACTGATGTCTCTCCCGTATTTGTCCTTCCAGACGGCTATTCAAACAGCATTAGTTCAAAGTCACATACTAGTTTTGCACAAGTTAATTAGCCTATTTTCTTTCACACTGTAGCTGTAATTCTACAGAAGAGTTCACAAATATTTTAAAATGTCATATACAGTTTCATACACTGGTATTTAGTTTGAACTTTATCAAAACAATATTTTTCTGCTTTTCTTATTCTATTGAAATAGCATCAAAGCACTGTAGGTACATTTCATATGTGCATTCAAGTATCCCTGAGCAGTACAGAAGCTAATGAACAGTAGAAATCTTGTAATAAACTAAATATCCTGCTTTCCAAAAGTCAATTTACGGAAAATATTTAGGTAAAGCTCTGATCATGTAATATCTTTAAATATCTTTTTGCAATGTGTCTTACTAGACCTACTGCAATATCATATAATTAAATATTAAAATGCACCAGAAATAACCCCTTAATTTAATTTCTAAACAAAAAACCATTACATAGTAATTTTAACCTATTGACAGTAAATTAAATGAAAGCATAAAGCAGCAAAAATAATAAAAACTAAAATACATAAAACTAATAAATATTAAAGTGAAAGATGTGTTACATTTTTTTTTTAATATTGTATATAGCCAGTAGAAAGACAAAGGTATTAGAAAAATGTTTAAGCTTCCAGTGAACAGGATCATCCTCTGAACCCCTTATTTCACTGAATGCAGGAGAACCCTAGGGTTATTACAGTTAGGTATATAAAGTTAGGTGGGGTTTATCTGGTTGCAAATCCTAGGCTTAGGTATTTGGTAATAGGATGAAAGGACAAACTATACTGGCTGGCCCTGTGTGGAGCCAGGGGTTAGGACATAATGATCCTTATGGATCCTTTCCAGCTGAGTGTATTCTATAATTCCATGAATCTCTGAACAGTATGAACATTGTTTATTATTGACAAAATAAAATTCATAGAAATGGCATTGCATGCAGGAAAAATGTAATTAGATGGTTTTGAGATAGTGAAAGAAATAAATTAACTGTTTTCAGTAATAAGAATGGAAAGAAAAAAAAGAAAACTCACACATTTCCAGGAGAAAGGAAAAGTAATCTTAAGAAAACATTGTTCAGAAAAGTACTAGTATTTCTTATAATTTTGTACTACGAAATAGTTACTGTACCAAAGACCATATAACCTACAGCCTAGATCCTTTTATTTCCTATAGAAAAAGATGAAGTATATGAGATGAAAACCTCTACATGGGTGGGATGTCATGTTTATTAAAAAGGGACTACATGCAAACACAAGTGTCTGATATATGCTTCCAGAAAACAGAAAGGACAATGCTAACAAGCAACTATATAATTTCTTTGGTTTTTAGTAAAAAAAAAAAACAAACTATATTTTTCTCTGCATATAGTGGAGCAAGAATTGTATATAAATGTATATAAAGTGAGATATTGGCTACTCAGTAGTGACAATGTTAAAAGTACCTCAAGTATGTCAAGCTCATATTTAACACTCTAAACATTTGGAATACTTTTTCTATACTTGTACTTTCACTGTTAGTAGAAAACTTCATAGGATTATATCAGATATAATTATATGTATAAAGCTATATCTATAATAATAACATAATGTATGAATAACACAAACAATTGAAATATTAAACAATCAACACAATGATATCTTGTAAAGAGAATTCGCTTGTCCATCTTGACAGTTCAGCTGAATATAACTGAAACATTAGGAAGCTGGGCAAAATTTTAAAGAAAGGTTTCTTTAGGAATTCTCGAAATCTCTTCTTTTCTGACTTCCTTATCTAATAAGGAGCTGGCCCCTTGAGATAAGGTTAGTGGCTGTAGAAAGATTCCAATAAAGTTCATCCAGCCAACTCAGCACTACATACTTCTGAACTATCTAAGTTATAATAAAATTCTTTAACCTGTTTATTACAGATCAGACACACATTCCCCATGTGGTGTATAAATCTTGTGATACCTTCAGCAGCTGTTTCAAATACAGTACACTAAGTTTCTAGGACATACTAAAGCTTCTTAATGATTATTTTTTTATCCCTCAATACCTGCCCTTTCTTCATTTACTACTAAACATTAAAAAATGCACATTATTAATTCCCCTTCCTAAGTTATAATTACATATTAATAAAATTTGTTTTATCAAGTCTAACATAAAGGCAGCTGTCACCTTCCCAAACTATATATCAGTAAATTTAATCTTCCCATACATATATGAGATGTGCAACCAATAGAGCTCTACATCATTAATAGCCAAAGGAATACTTAGCACTGTAAAGAAATAGTAGTTTCTGTTTTCCTCCCATATGTTCACCATGCTCACCTGAAAATTTAAATATAATTTCTATTATAATTAATTTATTCAATCTATGCCATTTTCCAGCCCAGACCCCTAATAGTTTAACTGGAAACCAGAGATTCACATGAATGATCATATATTAGGGAGCATAGAATCATAAAATGGTTCAAAGGAATCTTAAATATCACTTCCGTGGATGAGGCATCCACAACTTCTCTGGGCAACCTGTTCTAGTCCTCTACCACCCTCAGAGTGAAGAAGTTTTTCTTTATATCTATTCTAAATCTACCTTCTTTTCATTTATAACCATCCCCTCTTGCTCTATCACTACATGTTCTTGCACACAGTACCTCTCCAGGTTTTCTGCAGGCCCCCTTTTAGGTAAAGTCTCACAGTGGAGAAGCACAGGTGTAAGAATTCTGTAAATAATGACTAAGGAATATACAGTTGTGGAGATTATTTTCCTCTAACCTCTCTGAAGGCAAGTCATATTTATTGTGTTACATGTCATGTTCCTCTCATATCTGGGTCACTCAGCAGATGACAGCACTTTTTATCTGTCTGCTGTTTCATCAGTTCAACTATGAGTTTTACAATGTGGGATTCCTATGACTGCAGTTCTTTGAAAGGCATCACTTTCCCCCTGAATACTGTTCATTTTTACAAAACATGTACATCATTGGGGAATCAGAGATCACTGTAATGGGATTATTTGGAAGGCTGATAGGGTGGGCCTAAATCAGAACTGTAGTGAATTAGTGCAAGAATAGCATACTTCATGCTAATAGATTTTACACCATATCAGTCCTTCTCACTACATCTACATACTGTTATTCTGTAGCACTTGAATTCTAAATTACCTGTGATTATACAACACTGTGGAACTGATGCCATACAGCTAGTGCTGATGGCTACAGTCCGTAGTGTTTCTTAGTTCCCAAGATCAAGACAATCTGTATCACAAGCTCTTTGATGAGAGAAGTCATTACTTTTCTTCCTTTTTATGCATCCTTCCCCTTCATATTTGATGTTTTATGATGTTTTACCCACTCCACCCTCCCTTAAAAATGAAGTGTCTCCTCATCTCCTGGTATTACTTACCTTGGGCTTTTTGTGTGACTTTCAGACAATCTTCTGTATTCAGCCATATGCCCTGCTTATTTGCTATGCCTTACACTAATCTTTTCTTGTGGCAACATTTTGTTATTTGCATGATGTGCAACTAAAGCCATCTCTGCCCATTTGGTGGTCACATAGTACACATACTCATATAAAAATTTTATACATTGTGCCTGGCTACACCCCACAGTATTCTAAATCTTTTATGCTGCTGTTGGCTTATTACCCTTACAACTGCATTCAAAGCAATCTACTGTCTATTATAGCCTGATCAGGGCACTTGCATTTTATGTTTCACAGGACTCTTTTTAGAAGTTAAATAATCTTGTACTCCAATCAAATATTTCAATGTTGGTTATTTTTTTGTTTATGGTTAGAACAAGTGGCTTCCATTTCTCTTTAATGAGGAGTCTTGGTCCTTGAAGGATACTGAAGTAAAAAGATTTCCAACATGTTTCTGTAATAAGAATGATTAACAATTCTATCATCATAATGGAATAATAGTGTTATATTTTTGTTCCTATATTTTCATTCCTTCTCTTTAGTAAATGAAACACTGAGTCATGATTGTATTGTCATTGTCCAAAAAAAAAAAAAGAAGACACGTAATGTGTGAAGACTACCCAAGTTATCTGGATTACTCCAGACATATTTTTCTTTAAGGAGCAGCTCCAGTCTTGTACTTAAAACCTTCACTAGGTAGCTTCAAATCTTCCCTTTCCGCTGAAGAAATTACATTTATTTATTTTAGTTAACAGGTAAGATCAGAAATTATAACAGAAACCCTGTATTATATTTTCTCAATAATGGGCGACCACTGTGTTTATCTTTCAGGCTGTATTAGTATCACTACCTGGTTTCCCCCTCACCTCCAGGCCTCTTAAATGCATTTTTTTCAGTCAGTTCTTCTGTGCTTGTGGGCAGCTCCATACATAACAGCCAGTAATTATTTCCTCCTACCAAGTGTCCCCTTTTCCAACATTATTTCAAAAGACATGGTAGATGAGTGCTGTCTCTCCAAAGTGTTTTATCATCTACAAATACAGACATGAAGAATAGTCTCAGCTGGATGTAACACTCTGCATTCTACTGTACTTCGATGAGTGAGTAAAATACAATACCCAAAGAAAGTTCAACAAACTTTCACTTTGCATTTTCATTTTGTGTTTTCTCTGTGATTGTTTTTTATGGGTTTGTCATATCTAGTGTCTCTGTGCACCTGGATGGACAGGAGAATTCTGCCAATTTGCTGAAAATGCATGTTTAATTTACCCAAATAGTTGTTCTGATGGAGCAACTTGCATTGATATGAGCCAACTGAAAGAGCAACCTTTGTTTCAGTGTTTGTGTCCTCATAATTTCACAGGTAAGGTATCTACAAATCATGTGGAAGTTTTCTGTTTCATTTCATTTTAAATATTCAAGTATAAGAATGTTGAATTTTCAAAAATAAGCAATAGAGAAGTGTTTGGAGGAATAATTACATTCCTTTGCATTTTTCTGCCCTCTGCTTTGATGCCTACAAAATCTCAATCAAATTTACAGGTTACTTTTGAAGCTTCCAGTTAAGGTTATCGTAGTAATAGACCTGATTAAGCTTCAGCTTCAGTTTAAGAGACTAAACAGCACTGGAACAAGCTGCTGAGAGGTTGTGGAGTCTCCTTCTCTGGAGATTCAAGACCAATCTGGCACGTTCTTGTGTAATTTAATCTAGGTGATTCTGCTTGGGCAGGGGTGTTGAACTAGATGATCTTTCAAGGTCCCTTCCAACGCCTGACATTCTGTGAGTCTGTGATTCTGTGTGTTGGAGTTCTGGGGATCTAATTAATGAAAGCGATGGAGTATAGCGAGCTAGTTTGCATCAGCCTGTGTTTGTTCAGACAAATTTAGTTATCATTTTGAGAGATGAATCCCACCTCCTATTTTAATTCCTTGGTCGGCCACCAATGATTTACACAGCTTCATTTGGGGTGGAGTTAGCTGATTAACTTTGTTTGACTTCAGAAGTCTGAAGTTATGTGAGATCTAGTAAATAAGACTTCAGGGCCTTGTGTATCATCAGTAAGATTTTCAAAGGGGAATAAAGACCATTCATGTTACATAATTGTTAATGGCTGAAATGCTTTCTTTGGGAGTGTTTCTTTTTAATTGGCTACAAAAGACACCTAGAAAAATAGTTTAGATTAGCCATGTGAGTTTCTCTCTGCTAAGGAAAACAATTTCTATATTTTCCTCCAGTCTTACCTTTTAAATAGAAGTTCACGTAAGTTTAGTTTCTATGATCCTTCACTAGTCTTTGGTAAGAGAGGGAGCTGAAAGAGAAGCAATGAAACAGGATTAACTCCAATTTGGGAATTGTGGAAACACATATTAGACATCTCTCTATGAATGTAAATATAAGTGCCAAAAATATTGACATAATTTAAAAATAACCAATTGAGTATTTATTACCTAAGGAATGAAAATTAAATTAATGAAAATTAAATTTAATTAAAAAGAAATACACAGAGGAAAAAGACTTTAAATCTATTATCATTAAAAAAATAAATAAGCTGTAGAACCATATTCCAGAGAGTTGTATCTATCAACATCTATTTTAATTTCCACCTTCTGTATGATTTTCTTTTTACTATATAATTTTAGGCTTTTTTGTTTGTTTTGTATGACAACTAAACTTACAGATTTTAAAATAAATGTTTTCCTACAATATATCAAGGCTTTTGAGATAATAGTAAGGCCTCTACCATACAAAATAATCACAAAACAGCCATATGACATTATATAGTAAATGGCAGTGAATATATGCAAGTAACACAGTTTAATCTTACTAAACAATTAGTTGTGACTGAGTTGAAGTTAACTGACTTCAGTGGTCAGGGACACCTTACTATAAGATCAAGACACTTTTCCTTTGTGAGATCTCATTGTAAGAGGTTCTTTGTATTATAAGAGGTTTGGTTTTGGTTTGAGGGTTTTTTATTACTTCTTCCTGTTTTTTTAATAATCAGTTATTTCTTCACTCTGGTTCCATAGCATTTTTCAAGTATACCTGTCTATTGTTTCATTTATATGCCTGGGAAAGGAAAGAGGGAAGGACAACACAGTGGCAATTTTGGCGTGTTTACTCTGAATTAAACATTATCTGCAATCAGAAAGGCTATTGCAGTTTCACATCTAATTGTTCTTAATTATATTTATAAATTATAAACACTACAGCTACAGCCTTTGCATTAACATTTAAATCATATTTGAAGTAGACTTATCTTAGGCAAAACAAAATATGACATGATGTATCTTTCTCAGCTGTGAAAAGCAGAACTTTGATTTAAAAGGTAATAAAAACATTGCATTTTCATTTCATACTCTTTAATGGAACTTTGCAGAATCTAAGCATATACACACAAATGCAATTTCAAACTACATTTCTTATTTCTTTTTACATGCCTAAACGAAACAATAAAAAGGTTATAATATGTAGTTATTTTTGTTAAATAGATTTCATTACTTTTGTGCTTTCAATTTTCTTCTACAGTTAGTTCCTTATTTCCCTTTTCCTTTTTCTCTTCTGTGAAAGTGGATATAAACCTTTGTATCTACAACAGTTCATGTGAGTAGCACAGCTTATGTCAATGAAGTAAAACAATCCATGGTGATTTCTCGGGTTTTGAACAGTAGACCAGTTGTCCTTGAAGAAGGTTCCTCTAATTAATTACTATCTTTCCTTGTGTGTAGAGCAATCATATCGGCAGGAATTGATTGGGCATGTTAGACACTTCATTTAGGTGGTAAAAATGTCCTTTAATTAAAATAATCTTACTGCTGCTAAAATGCACTACCCACCAAGCAAACTCACCAAACAGCATTTAAAGTACTATTTCAATTACATACTTTTTCCTCACCTTCAAACTTTACTTTTAAAAGACTCAGTAAGATCATTCTCAGATTTAACCACAATTTATTTTTCCTCTACATCTCTTTTTTTTTTTTTTTTGAGTTGAGNTGTGTACAAACTTGGATGAAGCTAGCACTATTGAACTATGTAGGTAGTTTAAAAGAATTTTCTGTAATAAAGAAGTATCTCTGTTGCCATAATAGTAAATGCCCGAAGGAAGAAGAATATATGGCATATAAAAGTTTCTATATATTTCTCAACCTCTTTATGACATTTATACTGGTGAATGAAACATGGCCTTATTTAAATCCTTCTATCTGGTCAAATTCACCTTTTAAAATTCTTTTGTTCTTCAGAGTACAGTGGTATCATGGTTTAACCCTAGTGGGCAGCTAAGCACCACACAGCTGATAACTCACTCTCCCCCAATGGGATGGAGGAAAGAATTGGAAAGTAAAAGTAAGAAAACTTTTCAAAAT
This sequence comes from Heliornis fulica, assembly GCA_013399135.1. NCBI lineage: Eukaryota > Metazoa > Chordata > Aves > Gruiformes > Heliornithidae > Heliornis > Heliornis fulica. The sequence continues at coordinate 139,917 of VXBZ01010784.1, forward strand.
TGAGTTAAAGACAATTTAGTAGGCAAAACAGAAGTTGCATGCATGAATAAAGCAAAATAAGAAATTCATTCCCTACTTCATATTGACAGGCAGGTGTTCAGCCATCTCTAGAATATTTGGGGAAGGTTTCTATTTCATGCTGAAGTACAGTGGAAGTCTTATAAATCTCAAAACTCAAATAAATAAAATTAATAATGTATCTTCCACAGCTCTGTTTCCTGTACTAAAACTGATCTGGTAAAGGAATTTTTTGCAGCATCATGGGTGACCCTTATTTCAGAGGAGTGTCACTGAAATTACACAGCAGTATATGTCTCTGCAACAGATGCTGTCATTTTAAGCTTTGTTCGTTGTACTTTATGTGTTATTACTATTGTCACCTTTGAAAGAGGAATTGTTAGCGCACACAGATTCCAAACATCAATGACCATGGACTGAAATAATGGAATAGAAGTCACTCGCTAAGTGTTACTAGGAGAATTCACTCAGAACACTTTTCTTCATTTAATGAAGAAGAAAGGAACAGCTCACTGCTTTGCAGAGGATTCAATTTTCTGTTAAAGAACTTTCAGTGATAACTGACAGAAAAGAAAAATAAAAAAAATCACTCTCTAATACAAACAGAAATGTTTCCTGCTGTTTAAAATACTTCTTAGAAGGTGTGGCTGTATTACTTTAGTTGGACAAAAGGGAAATGGTTTCATCTAGGACAAGGGTCCTTAAAAAGATCTCTCGCCTTAAATAGTGAGGTGACTCATGTGAAAATACTATGGTTCTGCTCCAACTGGTACATTTAGATGTCGTAACTGAGATAAAAGTATAAAGTAAACAAAAATAACAAAACATAACAAAACCACAAACAACCAAACAAGAAACCCCCAACAACCCACAACAAACAACCAGACAAGAAAGACAAATTAAATCATACTGGCATCATAATTAATTTGAAGCATACAAACTCCAGAACACTAATCAAGGTCCAGTGTTTGATGTAGTACTATACTTTTGGGAACTCCATTAAGATTTTACCTACAGTAGGTTAGATCAACAATTTTTCTCAGGTCTTGATTTCCACAAGAAATATTAATTAAAGTTTTCATGGTGAAAGCAACTTTTTTTTTTACATGAAGCATGAAAAGACAGAAGACTATAAAAAATATTTTACCTGATATTTCAAAAAGAAATACAGTATCGGTTCACTCTGCTTGGAACTAAATGTTCCAAATACACAGGACTATTTATTAATAAGTCCTTGTTATTTCACACTATATATTTGACCTGTATGAATAAGAAAGCTTTTTGATCAAATTCTTGTCCATTGAGAACAGTTATATATTGCATGGTTAAGTTAAAGATGCTGTAGTTGGTTAAGAAGCATATATATTATCAATGTCTAGGGATTTCTAAGTAAATAATTAGTAAAGTTCTCAACTTTAAGACATGCTTAAAAATGTGCCCTTAGACTTGATAGCCATCCCTCTAGCTAGCTACTGCTGCTCATGAACTCTAAAAATTACTTTCTCCCACTTCTGTCAAAATTCCAGAGACATAGTGGGAGTGTTTTCTAATTACAATGTGTTCATAATAAAAATCTAACCTCAAAGCCAAGTGCATATAAACAAATCATTTTCTTCTCCTGCTTTCCACTTCCACTGTCCTACCATGGCTCATTTCATTCAGGCACACAACTCCCAGATTTTCTCTCAGGCAGTTTCCACAACTCTGTTGGTTTGCTTTAGTTTGTCTGTCTCCTATGGCTTTACATATATTGATGTATACACATCCCTTGTTTAGTCAGAGTAAGACCTAAGAGGAATTTGAGGTCTTTTCTCCATGGATAGTTTCATAAGACTTTTATAGAGAGTGTCAGTCCATTATACATTCTCATTACCCAGCATATAAATCTGCTGTTAAGTGACAAGGGAAACTAGGAATTTGCAGCTTGCATCAGCTATTGAGAGAGGCAGCTGGAGAGGTAGTGTACATTCCTTTACATCACCTAAGAAAAATAATCATCAAAACGTCAAAAAGAAACAGGAAAAAAGTATACCTTTTATGTAAATTCTGTCAAAATGTCTACAGAACGAGTTCTTTGAAGTGGTTTAAAAACTTGATCCATAATTGCCATAGAGGCATTTTTTTTTCTTCTTCTCAGGTGAGTCTGTGTTGATTAGCTCAGCTGAGTACAGCATTTCAGACCTTAACAAGGTACAAACATTGCCAGCACTATAAAATTGCCTATGATACTAACGGTTTTAAAACCGTTGTAGCTGTGTAGTGTAGATGTAAATATAGCGTGTTTAAAAACAGAAAATACTTTGGAGAGATGAACATTATCAGGTAGACCTAGTGCATGTTTTCATTACACAGCTGATCTTTGAAGGTTTTTTGTTGGTTTGTTTTAGTTGTTTTGTTGAGGTTTTTTTAACATCTTTGTCTCATATCTTTTAGCTCCCAAAGTCTTTCTGTATAGTGGCAACAAATGAGATGTAGTGTTTCTGAAGAAATTATCATGAATTAAACTAGGGCAAGTTACCTGTTCAACTAAACCACTCCACCAAGGTATTTTTATACCAATGTGAACATCAACTTTCCTTTTTAAAAGTATGGATAATAATAATTAACCAGACATTTTAGCTTTTTTCAGAGATAATGCACCACAACATTAGCTGATGTAGCCCACTGGATCTCCACTGAAGACAGAAATATACTGATATATGAATTAAATCTTCAGCTCTTTCCTACGCTATTTTCAAATTTTGCATTCAGTAGTTGTTCTTTCAAAACAAACCAAAAAACCCCCAAACAAATAACACCACAAAAAAAAAAAAAAACCAAAAAAAAAACCCAAACACCTGAAACCCCTACACACTGTCCTACTGTAATACAGTTTACAACACTAATGTGACAGATTAAGGCATAGTTTTGCCTCTGTAATTGATGTCAGTTATATGATATATTGTTGTCCAGTGACATAAGCAGTATTCGTAGGCACTTTAAGATCTATCCATTTTCTTTTTAGCCTTTTTTACATTCACAGAATCAATCACAAAATTGTAGGGGTTGGAAGGGACCTCCAGAGATCATGGAGTTCAATCCCCCTGACAAAGCAGGTTCCATCCAGCAGGTCTTGAAAACTTACTTTCAGAAACAACTTCTATATTTTGTCTTCACTCTGGCACAATAAATCAAGTTTACTTTTTCATTTTTTGAAATATCCTGCTTCAACTTCTATTTCCTGAGAAAGATCTCACTTTTTAAACATGATAATTCAAAATATATAAACTGTTTAAATATTTTGAATCTGTTTGTATTATGAATATGAGGAAAAAAAACTTCTTCACTGTGAGGGTGACAGAGCACTGGCACAGGCTGTGAAGAGAGGTTGTGGAGTCTCCTTTTCTGGAGATTTTCAAAACCCACCTGGATGTTGTGCAGCCTGGCCTTGATGATCCTGCTTTAGCAGGAAGGTTAGTCAAGATGATTTTTTGAGTACCTTTCCAACCCATTACATCCTGTGATTATGTGATACCTTGCTCCTTGGTATTTGCCAGCAATTTAATACAAACTCTGTATGTTATTAAAGTTTTGTTCAAACTACTTTGCAGATCATTAATAAGAACATTAAATAACATTAGAACTAATATTAATCTTTGTGACATACATCCCCACCACCCCACCCCTCCACCCCAGATTCGGACTACCACCCCAGTACACTGATATTCAACACATTTACTCCAGATTTAGAACCCATATCATCCTGTTCTTAATTCAAAATTCTTTTATCTGAATAATTAGAATAATTTTCCAAGGAATTTTTTTTAAAACTTAAAAAATCCTACCACCTTTCTGGAACTTAAAGTGTGACATTCACACCGCTTCCAAAGGCAACGATGTCGCTTAGCCAACCTGGGTAGAATTCTCATTCTAAAAGGTTCCATTATTCTGTGAGGCGCAGTATGAGTAGCTGGTCTGGATTTATTAATATTTCACATGCAAGGATTAGCTGATTCTCTTGAGATAAGGAAGTGTTTAAAAGAGAGTGAAAGGGGACAAGCCTAGAGGAAATTTCACTGTTACAGGCATGAAAAATGTTTTTGCATATTCTTCTAGTATCCTGGGTTGTTGTGGTTTCTTTTATTAACCAGATTTTTATTTAGTAAGACACATGAAGGGCACTTTGACTAGCAACAAAACAAACAACAAAACAACACACACTCACCATCCCCAAGAGAATAACAGACTATTTGAAAGAGAGGTCTACAAAAGACTTTGCCAAGGGCTGAATCTTTAAGGCCAGTTTTCTAAATCCTGGAGGAAGTTAAGAGAAAAGATAGATAATCTATTCAATGGTTAAAAGTCAAATTCTATGTTCCAAAATAATGAGTTCATTTAAGAGCCAAGGTTAATAAAATACATCTCAAACAAATGTAAAGACATTCTGTAAAAGTGGCTCAGCTAAAAGATAAGTTACAGAGGAACATTCAGACTGCCTAAGAGTCCTTGAATGACTCATTCTAAACTGGGAGAAGATGAAATTTTAACTGCATATTTAACACTTGAGGATATGTGCCCTTGCCTATAATTCATGCAGCAATAGACAATGGGGTTAAATCATAAACCAATTGTGGCCAGTAGAAATCTTTCTGATCTTTTCAAAAAGGTTTTAATCCAGCTCCATGTAAATAAAAAGTTGCTAGCTAGTAAAATTTGAGAATAAACGTACTTGTGTTCACTTGAACTGGAAAATGCATTAAAGTTTGGATCCCTTAATCTGTGAAGTTGGGACAGTACTTAGTGGACATGAGTTTCACTTAGGATTCTCTCTCTTATTGGGACACATTTGTCTCAATGCTAAAAAGATTATGTTCCTTTCATAATAACAGAAATAGCTTCCTGGAACACTGGTTCAGTGTATGGTGCAAATATGTCTCATCATTCACCCAATCAGATTTAGTAAATGGTGAGTTAGAATCTCAGAACTGTTATCTCCAACTCCAGCAAATTCTTGTTTATCAGTAACTAGTGGAAACAAACATCTTTATATATTAATTAGAAAAATATGTGGCATTAGAAAATTATTAACATCATATCCTTCTTGGGTTAGTTTCTATAATACTTTCCTCTAAAAAATAATATTATCCTTCACAGGCATTTGTGAAACACAGCTTAAAATGGAGATAGAAGGAATTTTGGAAATGAAGTTAGTGAGAAATTATCATTAAAACTGAAAACTTTGTAAAAAAAAAAAAAAAAAGAAAAAAATCAGATTGTTTTCCAGATATCCTTGTAGATAAATATGTATTTTCTGAAGCTAGCTGCCATGTCAGAATGCTGTATGATTTATTAATTATTTTTTAAAATTAAAATCACTATAGAGGTAATGGTAGTCTATCAGAGATGCAAGGGTTATTGGTGATTGGAAAAGATCTCATCACACTGAGATGAGTTCGGGAAAACCTTTACTTCAGTTCAGTATCCATCTTGTTGTGTGTCATCTATCAGCAAGGCTCTCCTTTTATTGTACATCTCATGAGAAAGCTCGCTGCAGAAACACTTGTCCTTTTCACTAAGCAGGACTGTTTTTCAGAAGCCAATTTAATTATCAAAATATCTCTCTTGGTTCTCATGCTCCTATCTCCTATCTGTGACCTTCAGGTTTTCACATTCATCAAAACACACATGCCTGGCCAAGAGCATGGGCTTTCCTATCTAAATACCAGCTATTCAGATGCTGATGCAGCTAAGCTGAGAAGTTCCCACAGTAGTCCATGAATGAATTACTTCTGTATGATGTGTCCTTAGAAATTTAAAAGTTAATAAATTAGCCTAAACAGGCTGTCTAGATTCCATCTATAGTCAGTGGACATTAGCCAGTTGTAAGTCTTCTCAATGAGCATATATCAGAAAAAACTCTACCATGGAATGTATTACGTTTCTGTTTTGTAAATTTTGCTGAAGACAAAGTCGAGACACACTTTTCTAATTGGCATACAATTATATTTTATTCTAAGAGAACTGAAAAACTTTTTATATATTAAATAGACCTTCATTTTAATATTTATGATAGCTTGTTCATAAAAGAAGAATTTTTCATGTAGCCTGTAACATATTTTTCAAATTCTAATTCTGAAATCATGTCATTTAAACTTGACTCTTCAACTGTCTTCCTTACAGTCAGAGGCTATTAACACCTACATGTGTGAATGGTTAAATCAGTCCTTTATTTCTGCTTTTAAAACTTTTTTCTCATTCACTGAAACTGCTTTACTTTGAAAAGCACAAAGATTAATTATTCTACCATGAAGTTATTAGAATATATCTAGAGGAGGGTGACCAAGGTCTTAAGGGCAAGACTTACAAAGAGTGGACTTGATTTTCCTTATGGATTCCTTCCTACTTGAGATATTATATGATTTAATGATTCAAAGGATCACTAAATGGTAGAGGTTGGAAAGGGTCCTCTGGAGGTCCAATTCCCATCCTCAACCAGGGTGGTCTAGAACAGGTTGCCCAGGACCATGTCCAGCGCCTGCTGAATATCCCAAGGATGGGTATTCCACCACGTCTCTGGGCAACCTGTTCTAATGCTTGGTCACCGTTGCAGTAAAAGAATATTTCCCCATGTTTACTTATGTTGATATGAAACTTCAGTTTGTGTACAATTGCGATCATATTTAATTTCAATGATATTGTGGTGGTTTGATCCTAGCTGGAGGCCAGACTCCCACCAAAGCCTCTCTGACTCCCCTTAGAGCTGGACAGGGGAGAAGATAGGAGTTGAGATAATATAGGGAGAGATCATTCTGCAATTAGCGTCATGGGAAAAACATGTTCAACACAGAATAAAGGAAAGAAAACCAGATAATTTCTTATACTGAACACACAGAGAAACCAGAGTCAGATAATGAGAAGTGCAAACAGCTCTTAAAACACCACCCCAAACCTCTCCCTTCTTTGCAGACTTCATTTATGCTTTAATCCTCCCCAGGATGGCACGAGAGAGAAGGTGGGGGGAAATAGGGAATGGAGGCTTCAGTATTTTGTCAGTTCCTGATAAGTTGATTCCTTCTTAAGGAGGTGCATTTCTTACACTATTCCCTTGTGCCAGCATGGTGTCCCACCCACAGCAGACAGTCCTCCATGACCTTCTCCGTGTGAGTCCTCTCCCACAGGGCCTCAGCTCTTCACCAACTGCCCCAATGTGGGTCATTGCTATAAACTCATAGAAT
>VXBZ01010784.1:147838-176676 GCA_013399135.1 Heliornis fulica
ATAAGGAAGATGTTCCACTCCCTTAAACATCTTGGTGACCCTGCACTGGACTCTTTCAAGGAGTTGTATGTCCTTCTTGAACTGAGGGACCCAGAACTGGACACAACATTCCAGGTAAGGTCTCAGCAGGGCAGAGAAGAGGGGTAGAACGGCCTCTCTTTATCTACTAGCCACCTCCTTTCTAATACATCCCAGGATGCCATCAGCCTTTTTAGCCATGAGGGCACACAGCTGGCTCATGGTCATCCTGCTGTCTACCAGGATCCTGAGACTTACCCTACTCCCCAACAGGCCAGCCCCCAACCTATACTGGTACCTGGGGTTGTTCCTCCCCAGATGCGATACCCTACACTTGCCCTTTTTCAATCTCATTCATTTTCTCCCTGCCCAGCTCTCCAACCTGTCTAAATCTTGTTGAATGGCAGCACAACCTTCTGGGGTGTCAGCCACCCCTCCCAACTTTGTGTAATCACCAAACTGACTGTGCACTCTATTCCCTTATCCAGGTCACTGGTGAATATACTGAACAGTACTGGTCCCAGTATTGACCCTTGAGGGACTCCACTCCACAGGTCTCCAGCCAGACTCTGCCCCATTAGTGACAACTCTCTGGCTTCTTCCCTTCAACCAGTTCTCAACCCACTTCACTACCCTCCAGGCCACACTTCCTCAGTTTGTCCACCAGGATGCTGTGGGACACAGTGTCAAATGCTTGACTGAGGTCAAGTAGAAGCTTCTGGCTGCTTCTTAAAGAAGACATATTGCAAAAACACCACAGATATATGCTCATAAAATTTATAGTTAAAAAAACACTTGTAAGCACACAAGCTTAGGAAAAAATATGTAAGGTATTTAAAAAAATTAACAGTTCAATGGTAAACTCATTAATAAATTTATTTTTCCTATCACTTATAATGTATTTTTTTCCTTCGTTCCTTGTACCTGCTAAACTTATTCTTGACAGAATAACACGCTTAATTGCACACAGGAATCTTGTTTGAGTTCTCCAAGTATTGCATTTCTCAATTATTCAGCCCTCACTAAGTCTGAAGTGATAATTAGGCATTAAAAGCTAAGTGGATTACTGTGGAGATCTCTCCTGACATCCATTTAACACTTAATCAGATCTTAATACCATAAATTATGCATTTCTCTGCTGTATTCAGATTCTAATAAATTTTATAACAGTTTGAAGTTACTAGGTTTTCTTGACCTCATTGGGGCAGGGAAAAGTAAAGTTCACTTAAAGGATACAGCCATTATAAGAATTTTAGATTTATAGAAAAATAATTCTTTAAGCCTGTCTGATTGTACTAATATTTATTCATAAGGGTTTCTTAGACAAGACAATTCAACCCTCATGAATAAATATGAAGAAATGGATACAAAATACATACTGAGCTGAAGTTTTTTCACAGCTTTTTTTCCCCCCCAATTTTGCCTTTATCATTAGGAAAAAAATGAAAAAAAAAAATAACCTGCCAAAAAACATATTTCCTAGGAGACAGCAATTTTTTTAATACTCAGTTGATTTTGCAATTAAAATATCTGTTTATTCTTTAACTTGTATTTTTGTCAAAAAAATATTACACAAAATTACTTTTATAACTCTTTTCCAGGTTCACAGCATAGATTTCTAAGAGTATTAATCATTATGGTATCATCTCCCCAGAGATTTAGATACATGTAGTTACCATTAGTGTCAACAAAAGCTGAGTAAATGAGAGTCTTAGAAAATGTAAGGTCAATTTGTCCATAGTTGCATGTGATTTAATATTACATAATATATCATCATAATAAATAGCAAGAAGCATCTAATTTCCTATTTTCTCTATTAAAAAATTACAATAATAGTATAATGATAAAAACCTATGTCTCAGTAAGCTTTATAATTTACAGTTAAATAGACTCTTGTCTTTTGAAAAAACGATATGTATTAATACTGTGTTTTGTTTGGCTGAGGAGCAAAGGGACAAAATAAACATTAAAAATCTTTATAGCATGCTGGTTCAACTCTCTGTGAATACATTAGATTGTACATGTGGTTCAGCACATGTTGTCCCAAGATGGAGATTTCTGGCCAACAACCACAGCATTAGTATTTCATAAGTATATTGGTTTCTATACTATAGAACTCCATGAAAAGTAATCTTTAGGTCTTAGTTTGACACTGCATTCCAGTATATTAAAAGATACAGTATATGTTTCTTGATACTCAAGTGGTTGGTTTATATTTGCAATGGACATAAAGTGACATGAGCCAGCAGTGTGCCCTGGTGGCCAAGAAGGCTAATGGGATCCTGGGGTGCATTAAGAGGAGCGTAGCCAGCAGGTCAAAGGAGGTGATCCTTCCCCTCTACTCTGCTCTGGTCAGGCCTCACCTGGGGTACTGTGTCCAGTTCTGGGCTCCACAGTACAAAAAAGACAGGGAACTCCTAGAGAGAGTCCAGCGGAGCCCACAAGTATGATTAAGGGCCTGGAGCATCTCTACTATGAGGAAGGGTTGAGTGAGCTGGGGCTGTTCAGCCTTCAGAAGAGAAGACTGAGAGGGGATCTCATCAATGTTTATAAATATTTGAAGTGTGGGAGACAAAGGGAGATGGCCAACCTCCTTTCAGTGGCCTGTGGGGACAGGACAAGGGGCAATGGTCACAAGTTGGACCACAAGAGGTTCCACACCGATGTGAGAATGAACTTCTTCACAGTGAGGGTGATGGAGCACTAGAACAGGCTGCCCAGGAGGGTTGTGGAGTCTCCTTTTCTGGAGATATTCACAACCTGACTGGACGCCTACCTGTGCGACCTGCTTTAAGGAACCTGCTTTGGCAGGGGGATTGGACTCGATGATCTCTTGAGGTCCCTTCCAACCCCTACAATTCTTTGATTCTAAAATTGGCAGCAACACTTTGTTGAAACAGAGAGAATCATTTTCTTACCTAATTTTATAATTTTACTTAATATTCTCCTGATATCTCTGGCTTTATATCAAAGGGAGAGCTTATTAAATTTTTTTTTAAAAAATTCACTATTTGAAATAAAATTATTTCTCCTTTTTTTCCATATAAAGGATTTCAAACAGAATATTAACTTTTGATAAAATATTCTACAGAAAGCATTTTCATAAATACAAAAAAGAAGTGGTCCAAATTTCTTGTACACCTCTCAGAATTTTTTTCTCCTGTAGAGCTCTTAATTATTTTCTGCTTAATACATTGAGTGAAGTAACCCATTACAAAATATTTGTTGGTAAAGCCATCAGTATCCTACTCTTATTTTCTTTTCCACCTTGATATTTTTCCAAACTCTTCCACCACCTTCTAGTTCTCTTAGCAGTAAAGATAAATAAATAAATAAAATATAATTTCTGTATCTTTTATAAAATTGAAAATAAAGTTTAAAAATTACTGAACTCCTGTGGTAGAAATAGTAAATTAAAAACAAAAGAAAAAGAAAAATGAAGCAATAGCACATCAATAACAAGAAATGTCAAGAACCTTAACACAGTAATCATGTTTTTTTCAGAATGCACTAGTTTGGCTCAGTACATTTTTTATATATTTCTCCTCAGAACATTTTATTTAGATTTTTACAAGTTCAGTTATTTCTGCCTGTTGACATAAAAATATCTTCAGCTAAATAAGCAAGTAATTGTTCAGCGGAATGACACTAAATATTACCTCAGAAAAACATGAAATAGATTTTCCTAGACAAAACAGAGCTCAGAAAAAAACATAATGAACTATACATATAATACAATCAAAAGTCTTGAGTAAAGATCAGGCTTGACTCATGAAGCTTTAAAATATAGAAAATGCAAAGTTATTGCCTCCATTTCAGATAATTATTTACAGTGAAAATCCTTCCTCTTCAACTCTCTATCTCCATTTGTATCCTATAAAAATGGTATTTTAATGCTGAAAGAGTTTGGTTTGGTCTTTTTTCAAGACCCAGAGACTTTTTAATATATAAATGGAGAGAAAGGAGTCTGGAAACAAAACCAATATTCCAGAATGATAATTTAAAATAATACTTATTTTACAACATTATTAAGATAGGACTTTGTGGGGGATTAAGACCATGATATTAATTCTTAACTTTTTAGGAACAATTTTTTTTTAATTATTATTATTCCAGGTGAATTCTGTGATGTGCAAGTTTATAACTGTGGTTCAAATTCATGTGAAAATGGTGGCACATGCATTGAATATGAAGAATATTTCAAGTGTATTTGTCCTGAAGGTGAGTCACTGGAAATTTTTTGTATTTTCTAAACAGAAGAAAGACAATGCCATACAAATATTGAACTTTAAGAAATAGCAACATAAAATGTATCACAATGTATGCAATAAACATTTTTATAGAGAATCCAACTTTTTCACTTTGTGAAATTAAAACTGCCAAATTACTCTAGTAGAGTGCTGTTAACTGCTAACACCTTAAACAGACATTATGTCAATACTCTGAATGAACTGTGATTAAACATTCCCTTTGTGGTGCAGGATTTGAAGGCGAAAGGTGTGAACTCGATATTGATGCCTGCCTATCCTACAATACAAACTGTGCCCCAGGAGCACTGTGTATGGATAAATCTCAAGGATTTAATTACACATGTTTATCACCATGTATTGGAAACACGGAGGTAGGATAAAATTATGTATTTTCCCCAGTGGTTCTAGGAAATCAAACAAGTTATTCTAAGATCAATGAGCTGAAAACCCTCATTTCCCATGGATGTCTAAATGCAGTACTAGTACTTATATTCTCATGCTAACCTTCACCTTTCCCGTGTAGCACACACATCCAAAAAATGCATGATGTGACTACTGTCACTGTCTGACAAACTGTATAATGTCTGAGATCTGCCTTTCTTCTTTATAGGTTTACTCTCTGCTATGTCCTTCTGTCCCCCACTTGCCGCTTCTATGTTTTGAAAATTGCAGGAACTTGAGGAGAAATTTCCTTGAAATATTTGATGAATTTAAAAGTTGCTAGGGAGAAGACTGATAGTATATCAATGCACAGAACAGTTGGGTTTGTGCAGCCTAGAGAAGAGAACGTTCTAGAAAGATTTTATCACAGCCTTCCAGTACCTGAAAGGGGCCTACATGAAAACTGGAGAGGAAGTTTATCAGGGAGTGTAGTGATAGGACAAGGCTTAATGGGCCTAAACTAAAAGAGGGTAGATTTAGATTAGATATTAGGAAGAAGTTCTATGCTGTGTGGGTGGTAAGGCACTGGTAGATGTTGCCCTAGGAAGCTGTGAACTCCCTAGCAGTGTTCAAGGCCAGGTTGGATGTGGCTTTGGGCAACCTGGTCTAGTGGAGGGTGTTCCTGCACTAGAAGGTCTTTCATGTGCCTTACAATCCAATCCATGATTCTGTGACGGTGAATAACTCAAAATAGTGTCCATTGTCTACCCAGATGTCTTTAAGAATTTTATTTCCTGTATCCTTCTCACCTCCCCTTCATGATCTTTTCAATTAATTGACTTGTTTGGTTAAGGTTGATACATATAGGAGTGGACTGTAAACCCAGGCCCTTGAGCTGGGATAAAGTAAATACTGTTACCTTTCTTTTTATGATGATAGGTATTTTAAAACACCTGTATGCAGTGATATAGCCCTTTCAAAGAAGCTACTCAAACATGCTAACCAGTGTTTCAAAGTCTTAATTCTTTTAATGAAATATATTCACCATAAAAATATACTATACAGAGCAGACAATGTGTTTACAAAGAAGCAATCAACTTTTATGTCACCTTGAAGTCCATGGGAACACACTCACCAATGAATATGAAATATAACACTGAAATACTCTCTGGCTCAAAGGTTTATATTTGAATTGTTCAGCATCTGGTAAATTTTAACATTTTTATGATTTAAAGTGTCATACTGAGTGCAAATTTATTATACATGGCATAACATTATAATGATGCAATAATCATTATGGCTAGTTAGGATGGGAAGTGATGGTGTGCCAAGGACACTGATGGTAGCTACTAAAACATTTTACAGTAATATTTGCTTAAAAGCTGTCAGACATATTTAATTTATTTATTCAAACATTTAATAGACCTTCATAAATGCCATGTGGGAAAAATATTTAATAGTATATAATATCAGTGTATGATACACTTCATTTGGGCATAATACAAATTAGTAAATTTTATAATAGAAAAGGGAATAGAAACTAAGATGAGGGATGTTTGTGTTTTTCTTACTTATTTTCTTAACCTACAGATCATTAAAGTAATAATATTTGTTTATTGGAAAAATTAAGGCCTTATTCAAACAACCAAATATTTGAAAACTTTATGAAGCAGTGCAAGTAATATTTTGAAATAAAAGATCTTTATTATCCCATAAATTACATAACTCATCAGTGAATAAATAAATAAATTGATTATTTATTTATTCTTTCCAATGGTATCTTGTTGCTGTTGGACCTTAACTGCTTTACCTCTGTGTATTCAGCACAATAGACTGAAAAAAATATTAATTTTAATATTTTCTATATAAATAAAAATAAATTTAAACAATGGCTGGTTTTTAATAGCTATACAAGTGTATAATGATGCTACTATGTTGTAGTTGGGATTTTTCTTTCTCAGCTTAACACTTAAAGCATTAAGGTTGTTTTTAGTATAGTTTTAATTATAATTTATTTTAAAATATTATATTTAAAGAAATATGAATTTATTAAAGCAGGGTGTATTTTATTTTAAATTTTAAAATCTTAACTTTGTCACCAGAATAAATCTTGTCTGTACTTAAATTGTAAAGGAGTTCCAAATCAAAATTTTGACACCAAAAGAATAAAGAAAATATACTTCTCCAATTTCAGTAGAGGATGTATGCGACAAACCTCAATATTTTTAGCAATATGAATTCAAGGAAAACTGCTAAAAGAATTGGTAATAACAAATAAATGCAGTACGACATACTGGGCATAGGTAAGAGAACCATAAAATTACAAAACAGTCCAGGTTTGAATGGACCTCAGAAGACCATTTAGTTCAATCTTTTGTGGGAAATAGATAGAGAATATTATCCTGCACCCTGTCCAGGCACATCTCGAAAAGCTGCAGTGATGGGAACTCCACCATATCCCTGAAGAGATTATTCACTTCAAAATCCCACCAGTAAGACATCATAAGGTGTGTGATAGTTTTTAGTGTCCATTGCTAACTTCTATCTAAACATTTCACTGCTTCCCTCAAAACACATATTTTTAAAATTCTGTCAATGAGTACAAAATCATAGGTTCCCATAGCATTTCCTAAGAAAAGATTTGAAATTTTAGCAATAACTATGGCAACTTCAAGTATGGTAGCCAATGATTATTGCTTTTAAAAGGAATCATAGGAGTTTATTTTTCAATTGTTTTTCAAATTATATTTTTAGTTTTAAAATATAAACAGACACACTTATTGGGAATCAACTTGGTTTGTAAAAATAATTCCCATATGTGTAAGGAGCTGAAAAATCTCAAAAAAGTCCTCTCAGTGTCTATCTACATCTTTATGGTACTAAAGTTATGTCCAACTGGATTATTGAGCTCTACTTGCATAATTTACTTGCAGAATGTTTCCTCTTTTTATGAGCCAAATGATCCTGTTATCTTGCTATATTTACAGTCAGGATCGCCGTTCCAACTGCCTGAATCAAAGTATCTATGTACTCAATGTATACTTAATTTATAGAGCAACTGCCACTTTCAGGTTTGTCCTGGTCCTTCCATGCTGTGCAAGTTTATAGTTCCTTTATCTGTAAAAGCAAAGCTATCACATAAATCACAAACATGTGATATAAATAGAATTGTTATTAATGTTATTTTCTTTGAGCTTGATGTATTAGGAAGGAAAAAAAAAACACCTAAAAGTACTTCGAAGATAGAAAATTTTCAATAAGACTTCTCTGGTTAACATCTAAATTGTACCTGCAGATAACTATCAACAAATCTCAGTTGCTTCATGTTCATGTGACATGACGTGGAGCTTGACTTTCCAATTAGAGTTGGCTTTGCTATTCTGACATCTGCCAAACTCTGCACAATAGTTTGAATTAGAAAGATTTTTAATATGCCTTCATGCCTTCTATTTAAGGAATGTATGCATAGAGAGACTTGTGGGTCTCAAATCTTGATGTGTTCAAGTTACGCTTTCCTGCCTTAAGGTAAACTTTTCAACATTCAAATCAGAAAGAAAACACCTGGAGGCTTTAATAGAGGATTTCTCAGGGATTTCTGGGGAATTTCACAAAAAAAGAAAAATGTTGGAGGAAGCAGTCTTTGAATTACTAGGTGTTTATCTTTCAAAACCTGAAGAGGATGGTAAAAGCTGATGGTTTGCTGTGGTCCTTCTCCCCCTCTATCTATTCCTGGAATATTGTGTCCAGTTCTGGGCCCCTCAGTTCCATAGCCTTAAAAAAGTCCAGCGCAGGGCCACCATGATATAGGGAGTGGAACATCTTCCTTATGAGGACAGGCTGAGGGAGCTGGGTCTCTCTAACTTGGAGGAGACTGAGGAGTGACCTCATTAATGTTTACAATTATGTAAATGGTGAATGTCAGGAGGATGGAGCAAGGCTCATCTCAGTGTTGGCCAATGATGGGACAAGGGGCTGGAGCATAGGAGTTTCCATGTGAATGTAAAGAAAAACTTTTTCACTGTGAGGGTGACAGAGCGCTGGAACAGGCTGCCCTGGTTGTGGTGTTTCCTTCTCTGGAGACATTGAAGACTAATCTGGACACACTCCTGTGTAATTTAATCTATTTGATCCTACTCAGGCAGGGGTGTTGGACTAGATGATCTTTTGAGGTACCTTCCAACTCCAAACATTCTGAGTGATTCTGTGATGTAGTGTGTATATTTGTAAATGACAACTGACATCTGTGAACATCATGACTGTTATGTGAAAATAATCTAAAAAATAAGAAAAATAATGACTCTTCAATGACTAATGCTAATAGTCTTTGCAGGAAGGGGTTTAGATGCTGACCACTACAGTAATCTCTAGAAATATATTTTCTATATAGTTGTCTTCAAAAAACTGCTTTAAGAATGCTTACTACATTATGGAATGGATAAATAATGCTTCATTGTCAGGAACCAGATGAAAGCACTAGGGTAAAAGGAAACATGTTATAACAGAGCCAGCATAGATGTAGGAGAACTAACTCTTATTCTGAATAATAGGCAATAGGTTCTTCTTACAGACAATCTAAGGATTTTAAGCATTTGCTCCACTAGGAATAATTCAATCACATCTACAATGCAGGCAGAAGTTAGATCGACATGCAGTTAAATTAAGGAGAGTGCTACTTTCATACTACTCAAAGAATTGTAGGGGTTGGAATGGACCTCGAGAGATCATGAAGTCCAACCCCCCTGCCAAAGGAGCTTCTCTATAGCAGGTCCATTTTATAAAAATTTTTATAACTTCTGGACTATATATATATATAAAATAGTTCTGGACTTTTCAGCAAACATTTTCAGATTTTTTTTTTACGGATTTTTTTTATTTTTATTTGGTTTCAATTAAAAAAAATCTACTTTGTTAATGTACCACTAGTCACCACTTGCCCAAGTGGCCAACAAGGCCAACAGCATCCTGGCCTATATCACGAGTAATGTGGCCAGCAGGAGTAGGGAAGTGATTCTCCCATTGTACTCAGCTCTGGTGAGGACACACATACAGATACTGTGTTCAGTTTTTGGCCCCTCACTACAGGAGAGACGTTGAGATGCTGGAGCGCGTACAGAGAATGGAGACAAAGCTGGTGAAAGGTCTGGAGCACAAGTCCTACAAGGAGCAGCTGAGGGAACTGGGGCTTTTTAGTCTTGAGAAGAGGCTCAGGGGAGACCTTATCACTCTCTACAACTGCTTTCAAGAAGGGTGTAGAGAGGTGGGGGTCAGTCTTTTCTCTCAGGTAGCAAGCAATAGGATGAGAGGAAATTGTTTGAAATTCCACCCGGGGAGATTCAGGTTAGATATCAGGAAGAATTTCTTTACTGAAAAGGTGGTCAAGTACTGGAACAGACTGCCCAAGGAAGTGGTGGAGTCACCATCCCTGGAGATATTTAAAAGGTATGTAGGCGTTGTGCTTAAGGGCATGGTCTAGAGGTGGATTAGGCAGGGTTGGGCTGAGGTTGGACTCAATCTTGAAGGTCTCTTTCAACCTGATTCTATGATTATAAAGTTCAGGAAGGAACATAGGACAGATTAACAAAAATTATATTTTTGGAATTCAATTAATTAAAACTGCAGAGACTTCCAGGATTCCAGGAAAAATAAAATAGAAGAAGAGGTAGGAAATAAGGATTCCACTAAGTGAGAACATTTTAAGACATGGACATGAGATGATATATAGGGAAGAAAAGGGAAAAAGAAAAATCTTATTAAGATGCTGTTCTTTCCAAAATCTATTTTGCTATATATTTTCATTTCCAGGTATTTCTTGTATAAAATGTAACCTTCAGTAACTTTAGAAAACCACAATTCCATTCTGAAGTTTAGAACACAACTATGTAGAAATATTTAGTTTTACTTTAATAATAGATTAATATATGTATTTAAGTTTTAATTACTTATAAAACCCTTAATCATTCTAACACAGAGTTTTCAATATTTAAATGGTTGGGAATTAATTTTACACCCAAGATAAAAATTTATCTGATAAAATAATCTTCTAAAAATACCTTCCATGGTTTTAATTTTAAATTAAAGCTGCTTTAGGTTGCACTATGATCTTAAAGGTTAACATCCTCATTCACATATCATAGTATCATAGCAAAATAAGAACATAATTAATATAATGTAGCCATATTGAAATATAACTTTTGTCTTAATTATCTAACATTTTTCTATATGGTTTTCTGGACTGCAAGAATATTTGACCTATTTGAGCTTTGAGAAAATAGTAACAAAAATAGGACAAAATCCTGCAGAAACATTTAAGTTAAAAAGAGATAGAAAAACAAAAATGTTATTAATATTTTCAAAATAATATACACAGGAATTTTCTTTGCATATATGTTAAGCAAAAATATACTTTATAAAGCAAAAGCTTTCATTCATTAAATTGTTCTATTGAAAAAAACTCACAAGCCTAAAATTATGTACTGATAGCATAGCAAAAATATCTTAATTTTAAGGTCAGTTTAAAACTTCATCAAAGACAAATGAATAATAGAGGATTTCTGCCAAGAACTGTTATCATTACAAGTCTTGATGACATTATAAAGAGATTCAGACTCAATCAAACTGAAGTACTAGTGTATTAGCTCATCTTCTAGACATTTTCTTTAGAAGCCAATTGTTTAGGAGGGGTCTTAATTGCTTTGAAATTAAAATGTAGCTATCTAGTTTTCCATTGGCAAAATTTTAATGGACATTAAATGGGACCCTAAAAGTAAAAATGAAGGAAGAAGCATTCATTCCAACCTGGAATGTTCAGTAATTTTTGAAGAATACACAAAATACTGTTTTAGTAAGCAATGATAGCAAATAAAAGCTAAAAGAAAAAATGCTGTTCCAGGATACATTTATTATTTTTTCAATATCAAACAACATTTTTTTTTTATTGATGGCCATAAATTTGGGTAAACTCTTGGTTTTTAAACACAAAGGAGGTTCTTCTGTTTCTTCAACCAAAAAAATAACAGGCTAGTCATAATGGCTTTGGGCTAGCTGGCAACTTAACACCACAGAGCTGCCTTCTCCCTCCCCTATCACTCTGATAGGATGGGGGAGAGAATAGGAAAAGCAAGATTGAGAAAACTCAGGTTTCAAGATGAAGACAGTTTAATAGGCAAAGCAAAAGATGAATCCATTCACCATTTTCTATTGTCAGGCAGGTGTTCAGACACTTCCAGGAAAGCAGAGCTCCATCACAAGTAACAGTCCCTTATAATCACAGAATCACAGCATCATCGTGGTTGGAAAAGACTGTCAGCACTACCCCACTTTAACCTCTAAATCACCTCCTGAAGTGCCACAGTTATCTGTTTTTTTTAACAGCTCTAGGTGATTCTACCAGCTCCCTGGGTAGCCTGTTCCAATGTTTCACTACACTTTCAGTGAAGAAATATTTCCTAAAATCCAGTATCTTCTTTTGGGAAGACAAAAATGCATCAATCTGAATGTTTTTCTGCCCAGCGTTCCTTCCTCCTCCCCATAATGGCTGAGATTGCTGTCATATATAATGAAATATCCATTTGGCCAGTTGGGATCAGCTGTCCCAGGTCTGTCCTCTCCCAGCTTCCTGTGTACCCCCAGACTACTGGCTAGTGGAGTGATGTGAGAAGCAGAAAAGGCCTTGGCTCTGTGTAAGCACTGTTCAGAAGTAATAAAAACATCCCTGTGTCATCAATACTGTTTTAAGCTTAAATGCAAAACACAGCCCTGCACTAGCTACTATGAAGAAAATTATCCCAGCCAAAACCAGCACAAAAGTTCATTATGATGCCTCCTAAAACAACTACAATTTAAGATAAGTTATGAAAATGGAAATACATGAAAATGGAAATACTGATTGAATCATAAATGTGTCTTTCAAACTAAACAATGAATTTATATATTGATTTAATGGCATCCAGTATTTTAAATGCTGGGAGATCAGACTTTTTAATATTACAACATAAAACCAGTAAATAACCATATTTATTACCAATGGCTTATTCAATTCAAATCTTTTCAGAAAACATCCAATGCATAGAGAAAAGCCTCTTTATGTATTTGTACTTCTAATTTTCAGATATGTGCAAATGGGGGTAGCTGCTTCTACAATGAAGAAAACCAGAGATTTCACTGTGTCTGTGCTCTTGGATGGACAGGACAAATATGCTTGGAGAATATTAATGATTGTGAGCTAAACCAGTGCCAACATGGAGCCACATGTGAAGATGGAATTAATAAATACAGGTACTAACATATTTTCCATATAAGCCTTAGTGAAGAAGTTAATCCCATAAGTAGATATTATTCCTTTTATATTTTAAAATGCCACGGACACTAACTTTAAATAACACGTGGACTCAATGAGACTGTGTAATCTGTGAAGGAAGAACTCATAAATACTCTTGATGGACAAAGAAATCAAGCCAACTACAGAAAACGTCAAACAAATCATCTTTTTTTAGTAAAAACATTCTATTAGCCCTAAATGTGATGTTTCTTATCAAGACTTACTTTTCACGGGAATAGTTGAAACACTCAATTATTTGTGGCTTTTTTTACTTTAGGTATTGACAAATTGCATCAAGTGTGTACTTTCCATAGTGAACTGTACCATGTCATAGGTATTTGAAACTACTAAAGTGTAGGGAGAACATAAATGGAAGAATTTCTTCAATCAGCAGAGTTCTGCTATTCTTAAATTATTTATTTTCCTCTAAAAACAAATAACAAACAAACAAAAAAAAAGCCAACACAATAACTGAAATCTCTTCATAATTTATGTGAACGTATTCTGAAAAACCTTAACTTTATACTGTATCCTGTACTTACCACCACTGTAATTATATGGTTTAGTGTTTTGTTTAGAAAAGGTTGCAACAGTAGGGAAATTAAAATAGAAGTAATTAAAAAAAATCTTATACTCTTATGCCTTTGTTTTTATAGGATATTCTGTAACAATAAATTAAATCACAAAATAAGTACTCAAATACATCTAAGCATTCAATTCTCAGTATACCAGAGTTAAGAGGAATTTTTGCCACAGAGCCTTTACAAAGGATTTTCATTTTATGAGATTACAATGAACTCTTGTATCAAATTTAAAAAAAAATAAATTAAAATTTACAGGTTCATATTTGACATTTTATTTGCCTGCTAAATCTGTGAGTTTCCTGACAGTACCAGGAAAAGAACTCTGATAGAAAAACAAAGACATATTTACCTTAAAAAATCCACCAATATTTACCAAGAAAATTTAGTAAATCTGAAAACCTCTGGTAGAAAAAGAACTTTTTAATTTTTCTCACTAATCCAGGCTCAGACTACTGACAGAAAATAATCTTACTTCTTCAGACTTTGAATGGCAAATTAAGTTCACAGATCAGTTTATTAAGGGATAAGAATACTTACCATTAAGGTTCTAATCCTAGATGTGTTATTAGACAGTTTAGTTATCAGAGAATCTAACCCCACAGGAGCACAATTTGTTATTTTGCAAAGTCTATGTGCTGAGCATTTAATGTATAATATTTGCTCTGTCAATGGTAGACTGTTTTCCCCATGACAGTCAAGCAATTTTTTTACCTGTACTATTCCTTCTTTAAAAGTAGTTGTATTTCTGAATAGTAAGTTATTGCCAGCAAGGGAAACAAGCATCATTTCCGCTCTCCAATACACCCTTAAAAGCATACGAAATTAATGTAACTACTGTAGTCAAACAACTTTTTCAAAAACTCGTGAAATTTACATATGATTTCTATCCTAAAATAGGTATAATTTTTGATAAGTCGGTTATTAAGAGCTGTATTTGATGCAAAGGAGTTTGAGGGAGACATAGGAAAACTGTCAGCAGAATATATGGAACTACATGTTTAAGTGCCATTAACAACACTACCAAGATCTGTTTTTAAAGCTATTATAGTAATTCAAAACAACACTTACCTTTTCTTCTCTACTTATTAAGTAAGCCAAAATGTTATGTATTAGGCTTTTTAATTTATGTAAAAGTTGTGTAAAACTCTAGTTTTCCCCTAGTTAAAAAATCTTAACTTCTAAAATAGTTACTAAACTTGTCAGAATGTATTGTTCCAGTAATGGATTTTAGCGGTACTATGGCCAGAAAAGCAGAGAAAGTCCCCACCTTACCTACAACATTCCCCTCTTTTACTTTCTCATGCTCCACAAGCTGTCAGCTTTTTCCAGATTTGAAATAAGCACTCATTTATATGGGTTTTTTTTTCTAACTATCTCCTTACTGTGGTATATTACGTTTTTCTTCCCACTTCGAAATTACTATTCCAGATAGTAGGTTCACGTAGTGTATATTTAATATATGCAGAGAATTTTCTTTGACTTCAGGATGGGGAATTGCTTTTGGTGAAGAAGAGGGACTTAAAAGCTATGATATAGTATAACACTCAGTAAGGCTACATAATAATAGCATTAAAAATAACTCTTAGGTGTTTTACTGCTTTGGTTTAGAGACCCTTCTCTAACAACAAAAGTGGCCTCTAATCACACTGACAAAAATTTTCTTATTAACTCGAATTATTGCACTCCCAGATTACTCTGTGATGTTTGAGATATCGTAAGTTAATCAGCATGTATTTAAAGTGACAACATCTCAAAAGAATTACTGCTCCTGCCATAACATTGATGGCATAGCTGTTGATATGATGAATCTGGCAGATACCATGACATAAAGTAATTGCATCTACAAACCAAGAGTCTGTTGACTTTTGGTCATATACACCTGAGAGAAAAAGCAGTAGATTCATAACCTCAATAAATAGTGTTTTTACATTAAAAAAAAAAAAGTATTTGAATTTTCCTTTCAAAAGAATCTGCAATGTTTTATTATGTTCTCTGCAGGGGAGACAGAACTGATTTCACATGGCCTAATGAGAAGAATTTAATGAATAATTAAAGGGAAAGAACTTCTCAAGGAGTTGATCCTCCTCTTTTGAAATCCAAGGGGGGTTTATTACTCTTTTCCTCACCCTTATAAATTTCTTCTTTGCCAGTGTTACACTTTAGACAACTGATATCCAATAGATATTTTACTGTGGTCCATTTAGTGAAGGGGAGCAACACAGGGAAAAGATAGATTTTAAAATTCAATGGAGTTTACATTACCTGTGCTGCTTCTCATGTTTCTTCAGTCCAGCCTATTCAGATGAAGTTTTACAATTTTCATAGCCCCAGAAAAACCCAGAACAAAGGAGTGATAACTATTAGACCAAGACATTTGAAGAAGATGCATTATAGGATTTACCACTCTCTAAAAGGTCATGATAAACTCATGTTTACAAAAGAAAAAGTATTTTACTCTACAGATACAGACTCTACTCTTAGGTCAGTATTTCATAAGCTTTTATGCAGGTAAAGTTTACATTAAGAAGTTAGATTTGGTGTACAGTAAAGCTTGAAATGTCAACTAATTTTTTGGTATTCAGTATATAAATTTCACTATGTAGAATTTAATCTTGTATTAACCTCACCAGGACAATAAAGTTTTACCTAGTGGCACATTCCTTAATAAAATATTTTAGAATGTGAAACCCTTATTTTAACAATATCAGGAAGATTATGAGAAGTAAACTTAATTTAGATAATTTTTAAGTATCAAAAAATTTAAACCTTTTCTATGTTCTGCTATCTGGATAAATTAAACTGTTTGATTAGATTATTTTTTTACATCTAGTTTTCTATTTTCAATATTATTAATCCTATAATATACTACCTTTCTTCAGTGCAAGCATTTTGTGGTGACATGGTGACAGCTGCCCTGACTGCACTAGTACCGACGTGTTTACCAGCACACATGCTATTCTAGACCTTTGGTGATAAACAGTTGTATTTTACTGCATATTGGTAGGAACACATTGCAGATATGCCATAACCTTCTGCATTTGAGTAACATGCTCCTTCTTAGAATAAATTCCATGCCTGACTTATCTGCATCACCATTTAAAACTTATTTAATAGACATCTCAAATTATTGTGCAATATTAACTAGATTTAGGCAGTAGAGTAGCAACATGCAGTTACCTGTATGGTATTTGTGGGAGGGAAGCAATCCACAATACGATAATACTACTAAAATCCATGTTTGTAGCAAAAGCATTCAGGTATTAGTTTTGCCCCCTAGGATCTGTTACATTCAAAATCTTGCTGAGGATACAAGTTAACAATAAGAAATTATTATTACTATGAACTTAAATGCAAAATGTCTTCATGCTTACCCTTTCTCTGCTCTCATGCTCATCCTTTCAGTGTTCCCTATGTTCTTTACAAAAGTAGTCAGGGAGTTTCATTAGATCACAAAGACTTTGCTGGGAAGTGTGTTGTCTGTTCTCCCTCCCCTCCCTACCCAGAGTGGCCATTCCCAGAGTCAAAGCTCCATCAGGGAAGCAGCAGTCTCTGGGCCTGGGAGCAGAGATAATACCACTGAAACCCATCTCAGACCACAGACAGGCTGATCACCTGCACCAACGCGTCAACACACAGCGGCACATCCCTCTAATAAGGGCAAAAACCATTTCCTGAGCTAGAGATACACTCACAAATNAAATACATATATATTTGAAAACATATATATGTATTCAAATTCTTTTTTTTTATTTATCATAGAGAAGAATTTCAGCTTTGCAGCAAATGAAAGCTGAAAATCAATCCATGATTCAAAGCTTTTGATATCATGTTCATTAATTTAGTGCTGCCAAAGTCATAATGCAAGGTCATATTCATTAAAATATAATATGGTGATAGTATTTTTCCTACTACATGTGTAAAAGTCTTAATTACATAGAGATCATTGGTCTTGATATTATTTCTAAGACAGACAATAAAAGATATTTGAAGTTCAGCTATGTCAGTGTTATACCAGCACAAAAATGTGTTCAAGACTCATTTCATAGCTTGACTTAGAGGTGAAAAGATAACATCTATTAACATCTTGGATCATTTTAGATTCTTATAAAAATGTTAAAGCAACAAATAAATGCAGTCAGATACTGATGCTCAAAGCCCACAGAACTGCACTTACACTATTATACAGTAGGAAATATGTACAGTACAATCCATATCTGCTTTGTATGTAATACTGTTAAATATATAATGCATGCATCTGAGTGTTAAATGTTGCATGTTACACTGTTAACAAAAAAAAAAAAATGCACCAAGCTTAAAGACCTCAGTCATTTAGATTTTTATTGCATAAAAATGCTCAAGTTTTATTGAAAAATAGACAAATTACAACAAGGTACAGATTTTAAACAGAGACCATTAGTAATGTATTAATTTAAATATATTTTAGCCTTCCTTTGTAGATTTTCTATATATGATGTTATGTAATATATATGTAAATATGCCATTAGAATTTGATGTTGAATATTATAAAATACATTTATAAGGACATTACTGATGTTCTATATCCTATCACCTCTAAACCTCAGTCTGTATTATAACTAATAAAAGAATGATTCTTAGATGTTTTAATCCTCCACACACAGTAAGATATTAACTTGTTATAAGGAGGACTAGAATACTCCTGTTTGTATTAATATGTGTTCCTGGTTATTAAGTAGTCTTTATATTAATATAAGAGGTCCTGGAACACATTCAGAGAATGGCAACCAGTCTAGTGAAGTGTCTGGAGGGTAAATCTTATGAGCAGCGGCTGAGGGAGCTGTGGATATTTAGTCTGAAGAAGAGGAGGCTGAGGGGACACCTTATCGATGCTGATAATTTTCTGAAGGGAGGTTGTAGAGAGGTGGGTGATGGTCTCTTCAGCCAAGTGTCAGGTGATAGGACAAGGAGAAATGCCCTCAAGCAGCACCAGGGCAGGTTCAGATGAGATGTTAGGAAGAAATTCTTCAGTGAAATAGTTGTTGGGCTGTGGAACAGGCTGCCCAGGGAAGCGGTTGAGTCACCATCCCTGGGTGTATTTAAAAGATGGGTGGATGAGGTGCTTAGGGATATGGTTTAGGAGAGGACAAGTATGGATGGACTCAATGAACTTAACGGTCTTTTCCAACCTAGTCGTTCTCTGATTCTGTGTGATTCTGTGATTTGGATTTGACTAGCTGCATAAATTAGTCATTTTGTTTCATGTGACATGAAGATCCCATTTTAAAGTTATTTTCTTTAAATAAAAAAATAGTAAAAAAATAACCACCACAGAACATACTCCCCTGCCCCCCGCAAAATCAAACACAAACCTAAAAACCACAGCAGCTTCTGCATATTCAAGAAAGTGGCAATTTTTGCTTATTAGGTAAACTAAGTAAACTTTTCACACTCAACTGACACATTTTATTTTTCCTGAGGAATAATAGGAAGTGAAGAGTCAAAAATAAAGATAGCTTAATTTAACTGCTGCAGATGAGTCATATTAGATTGCAAGATATAGAGTTTCACCAGGAAACAAAGGACATCCCATTTTTAGCTGTTGTAGATTTCTTTAGACACTGAAGCACTGAAAAGTATGATACTCATAACATCATTGCATGAAAACAGAAAATATTCCATTGCACCTGTTGCTGTCTGTTTCTGTAGTCTCTGCATATAACCTATACAACTAGTAGAAATTATAAAAAATTCATTTTCACAATAGCCACACTCATCATTACTGGAAAAAAAATAGGTTTTACTACATATTAAAGAACCAAGGAAATAAAGTGATTAACATCACCAGAAAAATAAGTATTGCTGTTCTTTGTTTCCATACCAAGTTTTGTTGGTGATGGATTAAAAAACTGTGCGTCTAACTGAAAGTGCACGTGCATTGCACGTTTATGCATAATGAAATGTAAATCAACATTTACATTTAGCTGTAAAGCAACAGTACAACATGATTTTTGTGAACTTCATTCCTTTAAAAAGTGAGAAAACAAATCAATTGGAGCTCTCAGGAAGAGGGGAATATTTCTCCTTGGCTAAGGAGAAAATGAGGTTGGAAGAGAGAATACAGTAGCTATGCCTACTTGAGCAGGTACTGCAGTACAGTAGCAGTGCACCTTTAAAGCAAAAAGGGTGCTGCTGCAGAACTCATAACCACAGTATCCAAAATATGGAGCACTTACTTCAAGTAAGCCCTATTTTGGTCCATGAACTAAAAGCCTATTAGCAGTTGATGTGCATTAGCTGTACTCCAAGAAGCACATCTACTGATTTAGCTTCCACTGAAACAAATCAATTTTACGTGCTTTGACACTGCACTGCAATGGGACTCAAAACACTGCAGTTTGGAAAAGCAAGGAAATTAATCATGAAACTCTTCTCCTCATCTGATCTTAAATGGTTATACAGATGCACCTTGAAACTCAAGGGAGCAAAAAGGCACGCCTCAGGTATTATGAAAGTTTCTCTTAGGAATCAAGAAGACAGAAAATTGAAAAAATTCTGTGAGGCTTGGACCTTCCTACAACTGGAAGGAAAACAGTTTATACTTGTTTATATTGTTTTAAAAAAATAATAATTGTGGCTCACCCACTTAGTGATTTTGCTTGTAAAGAATTAACCATTTTACTTTATAATAATACCTCAGTTTTCCATAGATTAAAATAATTTTAATTATAAGAAAATGACTAAACAATCTCTAAATTCAGTCTACTGTTGAGTTCCATATAACAACAGTTATCTCCTTATAAAGATACCTTCTTTACTGTAGGCTTTCTTTTAGTCACAAAATGAAAAGGAAAAATCACCTCCTTTTCTTAAGCAACTTTTCAACTCTCATAGCTGCACTAATGTGCACAGATTACCTTGAGAGAGAAAAAAAATTAGAAGCTATTAATTTTATGTATAAACCTTTTCCATCTTTCTTTTTCTTCAGAAGTATGTCATTAATATTAGAATTGATGGAACTAGTATAGAGCATGTATTCTGCCCTTCTCAATCTCTAGTTTGTAAAAAGACAAAGTTCTTTGGTCTTTCAAAATCTCTTGCTCTGAGAAGAATTGAAGGTAAAATTAGAGCCTGAGGAAAAAAAAAAAAAAAGTATGGCTCTGATGAATATGGTTATCATTTCCTTAGTCCAATAGTTACATTGCAAAAACTTTTGTGAAATGGCATCCAAAATAGCTACCAGCATGCTACCCTTTATAGGATCCTTTCTGTGCACTGGGGTCTTTTTCCTACTAATTCACAATTATCCCATTAGAAATTTGATTGGCATATATCTAAGTGGAAACTTCCACTGCTCTAACATAAAAATTCAGGAATAATAAGCAAAGACTGAATCAGAGTCCCAAGAACATTTATTCTCTTATAAAGAAATTTAAAAAAAAAATCTTTTCTGATAGATAGATAGATAGATAGATAGATAGATAGATAGATAGATAGATCAGTAGGAAAAGTTGCTATAGTTACGACCTCCTTAACATGTTGGTTCTTTCCAGCTTCTAGATAAAATCTCCATGGATCAAGAGGATATAAGACTGTAAGACTACCTCCTTCCACATAAGGAGACCTCTTGGACATGATAAGGAGAGGATCAATAAAAGAAAATATTGCCAAGCACAGAAGATTTTCTAATCTGATAAAATAATCCATCTTTGTCTTTATTCACATTTAAAAAAAAAGAAAGAAATGGAGAAGGGAAGACATGAAATAACTCTTCTCCAGTTTTATACAAGTTACATGTCATCCTAATTTTGGGAAGGAAAAACCAGCCTGCTCAATTTCTATAAAATTCTGTTTATTGGATCTTGGGTTTTTTTCCAGTTAAAGACAGAAACTGCATTTTTTTTTTCTAATGGTAGACCATTTAACTATTGATTTTATATCAAGAACAAGCAGGAAGCAACTAAAATTTTTTTTAAAAAAAGAAATTCTTAAAATGCATAATACCCATAGTTTATAGAGGGGTTTATGTGAATATTTTCATTGGAAGCTTGATATAAAACACTATATTGTCACTAGTTTGTGCCATCTAACTAGAACATTTAGTATTGTAAAGTTCCATTTAATTGTTGAACGCTGTCTATGAAAAGCAAAATCACTTAGTGACTAATCAAAGCTGAAGAAAGATTAGAAAATGTGCAATTCATTTGTAATTAAAAGTAAAAGTATTGTTAAGATTATTAGTCATTATTGACCTTTATATTCAAGACTTCTTATTTGGGGTTTTTTCTCCTCTCATTTCAATGACAGATGCATATGCTCCCATGGTTATACTGGTATATTTTGTGAACTTGGTATAGACAATTGCATCGGAAACCAGTGCTCTGAATATGGTTTCTGCCAGAACCACGTGCATAATTATAGCTGCAACTGTGTGCCTGGATATGAAGGACCCTTCTGTGAAGTTGAAGTTAATGAATGCTCAAGCTCACCTTGCAAAAATGGAGCTACATGTATGGATTTAATCAACCACTTTTCATGTCATTGTGTTGCTGGGTTCAAAGGTAAGTTTTTTTGTTTTAAGTGCTTTTACTACAGATATGATTGTCCAATTCTAGGTAAGCAATATTTATGTAGTTAATAATACTTTTTAATATATATATATTACTATATGTATTTATTTGTTTGTATAACTTACACGTGTTTTTTAATAGAATTAACATGAAAAATGCTAGATTGTGTCTCTTAATCCTTTTCCCCTCTTCCTGCTTGTTCAATCTTCCCTCTTCTAAATATACAATTCTGACCACAATATTTGTCAATAGAAAAAAAAAATCAAGTTCTAAACCACAAGTTTAGTTATTTTATTCTCACTGTTAGGCAGTCTCGGGTGTCTTGGATTTAGTCATATACAGGCTGATAACAATTTCATACAGAATAGGCAACTCTTAAGCATGAAGAAGAATGAGATCGGCAGCAGCATCTCTCTGCATTTATGGAGTATAAAGAGATATATTTGAGTGAGTTGTTCAGATTGTCCTTCTATTCAGCAAAGGCAGGGCATATGCCTATCTTAGACATCTGTTCTAGGATGAGATGTGCTGTAGAGAACTGCATTGGGTTAGATGAATTCCATACAAACTGATAATGTGATTCTGTTTTGCCCTAATTCTCTGTTTTGTGTGAGTACCCTGATACTCAGACTGTGTATAAGAGGCAGAAAATAATTTTTAATTCAACAATGTTGAAGTGTGGCACTCACAGCCTTTAGTCTATATCACTGAGCACAAACACTAATGTTCAGAATGCTTCTCTATCTTTATTGAAAATCATCTGTATTCTAACACTGGCAAAATCAAAACTAAATAGTATAGTATGCACAGTGTCATCTGTACCAACTAAATAATATTTTACAGCTTATTCTTTCAACCTGCTGAGAGCTTTTGCTCCAGTACAGGGACCACATGTAGTACCAGATTTGTAAGTCCTAGTCAAACCACTGAGATAGCACATGTAATTGGATCTTTCTCTGTCACTGCCAAAGTGCCAAGATATTAAGTAGTTATAATTTCAAGGCTAATTTTTCATGATAGATTCTGGCTAGCTACACTTACTTTTGACAGTCCAGCACTAACATTTTAAATTTCAAATGTGTTTACATACACTTACATTGTTCAGCCTGGAGAAGAGAAGGCTGTGATGGTACCTCATTGTGGCCTTCCAGTACTTAAAAAAAAGTACTTAAAGGGAGCACATAGACAGGAGGGGAATCAGATTTTTACAAGGGTTGATAGTGGTAGGACAAGGGGGAATACATTTAAGCTAGAGGAGGGAAGATTTAGGTTGGATATCATGGAGTTCTTCATGGAGTGAAGAGTGGTGAGGTGCTGGAACAGGCTGCCCAGATTACAGCATCCACCTGTGGTGGATGCCCCAAAACCTGGAGGTAATCCAAGCCTGCAGGTTGGTGGCCCTGACTGTGGCAGATGTGTTGTAGTTCAATGATATAGTGTATTATTAAAGGAAAACACTCTTCTTTATTTTTTTTTAAATCACCCACTGAGGTATTATACCATAGGAATTGCATAGAGAAAAGTTAAAAGAAAAAAGCAATTTCACAATATCATTCATTGTAATTCATAATGTGTATTGAATATATAAAATTCTGATTTTTCAGAGTGTAAACCACAAACAATTAATAAATGCTGTTTAAACTTATAAAAATATTATCACTACCTTAGAAATTCCATTTTCATATAGTCTCTGGGGGGTTATGATCCTGGGATATTTTCCAGCACAAAACAGATTTGAAGTTCAGTCATAACTGCATGCTATGAATCAGTGGAGAGTATCTCAGTGTAATACTAAAACCACACATTTATTCTTCTCTCATTTCTTTGTTGTGTTTGTTATGTAATTTATCTGTAATTCAACTTTTTTACACACCCAGACATTCTTAATTTTCTTCGTAAATTCTAAATTCACTTTCAGATTAAATATAAAAAGCAATAGTAAATAACCTAAAGGGTAAAAAAGAAGTTATTGGTGCTCAGGACTCTCTACATCTTCGGGGAACTATCATACTTTGTGTACTAGGATTCATAGATTTGGAAATAAACCATGAGTTCCCAGTCACCAACTTGGTTTCTCTCCCTCTAATACATGAATCCCTGGGTACTCTTTGAAATAACATTAGAATCAGGTTCTTTTTCAGATGCGAAATTTTACATAGACAACTCATAGCTGTCTCCTTTGTCTAGAAGATTGATCAATCTGATGTCTATCAGCATTTCTCAAATGCTTTACATTCTATTAGCTAGGGACCCTTTAGGCATTGTAATGGGATTTATCAACATGAAAAGCATGATCTGTTTCAATTAAAAAAAAAATCTTAAAGAATACAAAGCTCAGGCATTTGCATAGTAAAGCCAAATACTTCCTAACATCATGTACCAGTCTTTGCTTTTGAACCATAAAATGCACTAGTGGTAGAAATTTTAATAGAAGACATTTTTTAGATATCTGTAGTACTCTTCACTAGAGTACTAAAAGAGAATTTGATCTATGTTGAAGTTTGAAGGTTGAAGTATGATCTTTAAAAATAAAGTAAATATTTTTTTCAAAATAATTATCCCACCCTTTTGTTCATATGATGACCTACTATATTGCCCTTTCCTAACTCAGTTCTTCAAATATATTTCTGTTCTCCATCAAAGTCATTCATAGTCATTCCCTTCTTCCAAACTTTCTGTTAATTATCTCAAAAATCAGTGCTCAGCATGAAATTATTCCACCTTTCACAATGACTGATGTTCCTAAACAAATACCACAGTGCTTCACTTCTGTTTTAAAAGAAGCTCTTGGAATTATTTGAAAAAAGAGTGTCTTTATCCAAAAAACACCCTTCATTAAAACTCCTTTGTTTAGATGCCTAAAATATGTGAATACAGCTGCTGAGAATTCTAAGTGGAGCATAGAACCATAGAATGGTTTGCATTGGAAAGAACCTCAAAGACTATCTAGTTCCAACCCCTCTGCCATGGGCAGGGACACCTTCCACAATACCAGGCTGCTGCTTCCGTTTCCATTCACACAGTTCCTATTTTAATAAATCTGGGCCATCCTGTGAGCACAGCTCACATCCGCTCCTACACCTTTACAACCAAACAGGTCTGGTCTAGATGTGTGTCTCAGGGCATGAAATGTCTTGCATGGGAATAATTAAAAAAAAAAAAATTAGCATGTTGAACAACAGAGTTGAGAAAGAGAAATGTTAGTGAAGTTCACTAAGACCAGACCTAGACTCCTACTTGATTTTTCTAACTGTTCTTTCTGCAAAGTAAGAAGAAATGTTACTCAGATTGATACCTCTTACTAAGCACAATAAATTGTGTTGCTCAGAAAGCAACAAAATTAAATTTGTTCTCAGGTACATGATTTAAATGCATCATATTTATATAAATTTTACAGAATGAAGGACGCTATGGCAGGGGTTTTGTGAAGATGACCTTCAAATGCATTGTTACTATTTTAGACACTATTTGAACTTTAAAAAAACTCTCATTTTTTAAGCACTACCTTATTAGGATTAAGTGGAATTTTAAATCATTTGCTTTTTATCTGATCTGAGAATAGAAAGATTAAGTTTACGCCTTGAAGTAGTATTTTTTTGAGTAAGGAGTTTTAGTTAAAAAAAAGGATGCTTGGATATTCTTCTATAAATTGTGGTCATTCTGTCTACCTTTGTACTATCAAACTTTATATTTCATTATGCCTATAAAACAAAAGTTGGTATAAGCACTATGTAAATGAAGTTCTGCATTTTGGTATTTCTTTGTTGTCTTTGGTCTTCAGTTACATTTCTCCTAAGAACTTCAGAATGTCTCCATGTAAAATAGCATAATCTATTTAAACAGCTTAAGTTGCATCAGTAACACTGGTGGAGGACTAAATATCTTTGCCAAATTTGTTGCCATGTAGAGGTCCATAGGCTCTCCTCAAGACTTGTTCTCTTGCAGGATAATGTCTCTTGTGTATCATCAATGTGCCTGTAGAAAATGTTACTGTTAAACATCAAGCCATGCAATATGCAAGAGTGGCATACTTTCCTAAACAGCTTTAAATATTTTGTTATATATTTTAAGAACACTGAAATTTTATAAAGGATAAAACACACTACAGAGTTATAAGTAGCATCAACTTGAGAGAATTTTTTACATTCTCTTCCTACTTCATAATTTGGTGACATGATCCCTGTAAATTGTTTAGGAATTCAGCTGTGATATATTAAATCACTAATTAAATATTAAGTTTTACTCCTAATTACATTTGGATGTGTCATATTAATGTTAACCTTAAAAGTCTAAACCCAGAAAATATTTACATTACCATACTTTGACGTTGAAAGTAATTCATAGCCAATTAGTGATTTTTATCTGATGTTCAAAGAAGGTAGTCATCATCCATTTCAAATGTGTAGTTAAGATTAGCTGCATACTGAAAAGGAAAAGGTTTATTTGTATGTGTCCAGCTTGTTACGTGTCTCAAATACTCAGAAAATATGGTCTCCCAGTAGCTTCATAGATTCTTCTCTGAAAAATATACTGTCCACATATTGTGTTTGCATTCTGAGGACATGAATTCTTAAATTTCCCTAGCACCTTGACGTTTGCACGAAGTTTGGGGACGTCTTTTTTTTTTTCTGGGGCAAGTTTAATGTTACTTCATATTATGGCACATAACCAAAAGGACTAGTTATTGTCTGCGGTACACAAAAAGCAATTACCTCTACTTTTCATATGCATCTGATTAACAGAAATTGCACTAACACATTAAGGTGTTTACAGGTTTTAACATGATGCTTAGTGAAAAATTGTTATTTTCCTAAAATTTTCTGATATGTACAGAATTACAAAAAAAAATGGACTGTTATCCTCTAGAATTTTTTATATCTGTAAATAGTGTATTTTTCAAAGGCTAGATAGCAAAATTAGAAGGAAACCAAGTGATCTTGAAGAGACATGCATAGAAACTAAAGTCTTAGCTGTGTATGTCAAAAATACTGCAAGTTTGTTGGAGAAATAAAATCAGGCAACTATCTGTATTTAATGTGTTAACAGCATTTTCAACTGAAATATTTCAGAATTTTTTATATCTTTTTAAATCATTATGCAAGTACTGCTAGCTAGCACAACTTGTAAATGAGTCAGTAGTTTCTGTAAATATTTTCATTAGTTTTGAGAAAGGTATTCTCAGTGCTTGATAACTCAGATGAGGCTGAGTGGCATGTAATTGCTTCTTTGTCAACCAAAGTAATTTAGCTGTAATAACAGCCTCCAGCATAAAATCATCACCTTTGTTATCAGCACAGGGATATTTTTCCCCCCATTTCCTTGTTCTACTAAATGAAGAATGGAATTTCATAGAATCATAGAATTTTTATAGAATTTTAAGGCTGGAAATGACCCCTAAGATCATCTGGTCCAACCATTAGCACACCGCCACCAAGTCTACCCTTAGACCATATCCTCAAGCACTGCATCTACCCGTCTTTTAAACACCTCCAGGGATGGGGACTCAACCACCTCCCTGGGTAGACTGTTCCAGTGCTTGATGACTCTTTTTATACACTTCTAGCATGGCCATAGGTAAATAAAGGAAAAATACCTGAAGCTGCAGTTTTCTGCTAAACAATTATAGCATGTGTATTTCTGCAGCATTAGTATGGATATTTGGGATTAATTGTCTAAATTGGAACTAATTATTTTAATCTGTGGAGTGTTGCAATACTGATCAGTACATTAAGAAATACTTGACTTATTGTAGTCTAAAAAATGAGGGTTAGTGCCATGATATCAGAAATTAAATTTAGTTTCTGATGCCATGGGTGATAATTTATTATCTCTACATTATAACTGATTTTTTTTCAAATTAAGATGCAAAATAAATTATCTTCTCTGCATCCTTTTTCACTTTGACAGAATCATTATGATTCCCGTCGGACTTCAAATGGGAGAATAGCTTTGACTTCTTTCTCTCCTTTTCTAACACACCATCAGGTTTTGTCACTATGCCTCAACACAGTTGAAGCTCCAACATTCATCTCATGTCCTAAATGCCTCTAGCCTTCATAATTTCATCATCCTCTCAGGACTCCTCAAGTGTTGTATCATTTCATAGAGTTCAGTCATAACATGGCCACAGAATTAACCTTTTGATAGGTGTCATTTTGCTTTTGACTTCCTCAAAGGGTTCACCTTGCCCAGTACATATTTTTTGTTCCTTTTTGGAAATACCCTTCAGTTGACAGCTGCTTTCTGTGTCTCTGTTCTTTTATTTCCTACCATCCCATCAGGATTTCCAGCCTGAATCGCCAATTTATGGTACTGTTATAAAACTGATGCAACTGTCTCTGCTTATTGCCCATTTCATCCCCTAAGGACTATTTTCTCAAGACTGAATACAGAATATCCTATATAGCCTTAGATACTGTCATTTAGGGAACTGAATTTCACCCTAAACACTCGGGTTTAAAGTATAGATCTGTATATAGAAGCCTACATGTAGGTGATTCATTTTCCTGCTACATGCTACACCCAATTTCCTATTCCAAATATGAATGAAAATCAAAGGAGATGGATAAGAACAGTTCACAAGGAATTGTAGTTATACCTGTTAACAGCCATGTCTTAAAATTCTGGTATTATTCAGTCCAGTAAGATGCCTTTGCTATTTTATATGCAAGAGGAAAACAAAGCTATCTTCACAAAAAAAAAAAAAAAAAAAAAAAAAAAAAAAACAAAAAAAAAAAAAAAA
>VXBZ01010784.1:176709-209247 GCA_013399135.1 Heliornis fulica
AAGAAGTTCACAGATCTTGGATATTTCGAGTAAATGAGGATGACCTCATTTCACTACTTTCCTCAGAACTGCTTTTGTTTTATTTTAACCATTTATCTATTAGGAGTGCACAAAAACTCAAGAGAGGTGAAAGAATCTGTTGCAAGGAGTTTTTCTTGCATGCGTTGCAGCTTACCCATGATTTGGGGCCAGGTAATTTCTTTCTAGATGAAGCTCTGTTAGTGGTACTCTCCACTTTATGCAAAAGAGAACAGATGCCAACACATTTTCATTTATCTTCCTCAAAAGAAACCTACCATAATCAGGGGGTTAACTGTGGAAATGGATCTGAACTAGAAAGCGTGAGGGCAGCAAAACATGAGAATTAAATCATAAAGGTTGCACATAGTGCTGTTACCTTATCAGCAATTTAATCAATATGTTATAAATAAATAAATAAATAAATAAGCTTAGAAAAGTATGTATATATTGGACAGTATTGACATTCTGTATTCCTTGTGTGCCACAGCACACAGAGCAGCACTCAGCAGCCGCTGCTATTAGATAGCTTTCTGGTTACTGAGTTACCTGAACTCTCCCTGGTCTCTGCTTATGTCTTCCCTTTTTCATCCAGATATCTTGCCATCTTATGGAAGATGCAAAGCATATTTAGTAGCAATAAAGGAACCTAAAAGGAGACACTCTGTCAGAGGGTTATCTATGGAAGAGAGCCTTGGTGCTACTATGGGGTTTCTCCAATTAAAGTCTTTTATATCTAGTAGAGTCACAAAATACAGATTTCAAGAGCTGACCGTCTTGGTTCATATGATGGTATGAGAGGGCATGTATGTGTGCTGCAGATAAGAGACCAAATATTCTCTGCAGTGAAAAGGATTCAGAGGAATTTCAGCATTCATTTTGGTTTTATCCTCTTCTGTGAGGTTCACAGAAAGCCCAATGTGCTTTGTACACTGCTGACTTGCGATAAGTACTGAACATACGATTTGTCTCTGTATTCCTGTGGCTGGGAAGAGTTTTTCCTGTCACAAATCAAAGCAACCTCTATTGTAGATTTAAAAACTACATTTTGCTGTACTTTCTACCTTTGCTTTTAATTATTTCGTTCCTTCTCATGTGTGTTTTGCCTCATTACGCGTTCCTCAGTGACTTGATCATTCTACTACTCCTTTGTATTACATGGAGAAAGAGAAATATCGAGTATCACAGTACTGACAACTTTCTGTAGAACATCAGCTGAACTTTCCTGTTACACATAACTCTCTGCAAATTAGCTTTGGCCTGATTTTCATATGCAATGATACTTGAGACATGACAATGAGTCAAATGAAAGAAATTGATTGACACGACAGAACAAAAATTACCTGAATGCAGTAATTTTGTATAATGGAAAAAGCTCCAGGATTATGCATGCCCTCAGTAGGAAAGCTTTCTATTTTCCTGATTGTCATGCTTCCAACACTGCCTGTCAAAATGGACTGTCTTGGAACAAATGAAGCAGAAACATGACACATAGGGTGTCTATCAGTATCCCTTTGTACTCAGTAAGTGCACCTTGACTAGTAGGGTCAGCGTTTAGTCTGGGACAATCCCATAGTCCTTTTTTCCTTACAAATATGTCTTTATGATTTGAACTCATCAGCACATTTATTTATTGG
The DNA here is from genome assembly GCA_013399135.1 of Heliornis fulica. Classification (NCBI taxonomy): domain Eukaryota; kingdom Metazoa; phylum Chordata; class Aves; order Gruiformes; family Heliornithidae; genus Heliornis; species Heliornis fulica. Next base: position 178,365 of record VXBZ01010784.1, read on the forward strand.
TTCTTTTTATTTTTAATCTAAAACTTTAGGAGAAACATGTTCCATTCGCATGACTGACTGTCTAGACAGACCCTGTTGGAATGGAGGAACCTGTGAAGAGGATATAAATGGTTTCAAGTGCAATTGCCCCTTTGGTGAGCATTTATAGTTTTTATACAATTGCTAGTTTTGCACAGCATGTGGGTTCTACATTTGTTACTGGGTGCTACAAAATCTTGTGTGGTGAAAGCATTTTGCTTACATTTTGAAAGGTACAGAGCTAGTTACTTAGACTAATAAAAAGGTAAATTTTCTCAATGAGTGTCCATGAATGATTATTTACCTGTAACAACTTTTTATAAATAATACATTACTTAGGTTAAAAAGTACTTGTAGTACTGGAACATTCCAGTAATTTCCCCTTATTTAGTGTTTATTTTATGGACACCTTACAGCAACACATTCCTTCAAAAAGTGTGTTTTGGGCAGCAAAACATGTTTAGATTGAGGCAACATCCAAAATTTCTTTATAACCCTGTTTTCTGGGTATGTTTTTCACACCTAAAAGAATTGAACACTGTTCTAAAGTATGCATGACCTTAATCTGATTGCCTGAGCACGCACACTTTCTGCCATCTGAAGTGCCCTTATAAGTATAGAATTTATATGTACGAGACTGCAAGACATGGTACAGAGCATAGCAGACATCCAAGATGGATCAGTACACAGGGCAACTGAACTAAACACACAGTGTAAAAAGACCCAGAAAAATGAAGGGAGAAAGATATATCATATTGAAGACTTTGCTTTGCTAGTTTTATGTATACTGTATAGTTTTGGATTTTGCATATTACTGTCTGTTGACTAAGAAAACATAGAAAAGGGTGGGTTAGGAAATCTTTGACCAGGATCGCCAGGCTTTCTCCATGTTTTCCAATCATTGTGTCCAAAGGAGGTTTGAGTAGAGATTTAGCAACTGGTAAGTTCATTAGTAAATATGGATAAGAAATAACTTACGAATTCTAAAAAGGGTTTTGACATGTGCATTTAGAATCTCATTGTTACTATGGAAAATAAGGTCAGAAAAACTTATACAGTAATAGTTTAAGAAGGCTTACAATACTGGGATGTTTAGAAGAGCAACTGATAGTGATCAGTTAAAACTGGAAATGTCAGAGTACTGAAACACAAGCCTCCAACCATCCCTCTCAAGAAAAGCAACTGATTTTAAGAGGATTTTAATGTGCTTAATATCAAGAGATTCTTAACCACTTTAAGGGTGATATCCTGCTGAGTTGGGAACTGAACACAATAATGTTATATCTTAGAAGGTAAGAGGATGTTTTTATGTTTGTTGCTTCGTTGGGACATATGTAGGCATATGATCAAGTCTTCTACTGAATAAGGGCTGAAACATTACATCCTTTGAAGATGGAGATTCTTACATTCAATTCACTGTTTTCCTTTTCTATGTTTAACTCCCATTGGTGTTCACTAACAGTCTTACAGTTAGATAAATAAAAATCCAGGGATTTAGAAAGTTATATAATTCATGCAGCGTATTTTGTACAGAAGTATCCTGCACCTCTTTCCACAGATCTGAAAAGAGAACTCTGTCACACAGTAGAATGTGCAACACTGATTGGAAGGAAAATTGTTGTGCTGTTGTCTTAGTAGGTCACTTATGCTTCTTTTTTTAGAGAAAATCAGGCATTCTTATCCAATTAATTTTTATTTATACACTATATCATAGTGTAATAGTGTGCATGTATGGATTGAGTGTCTCTAACTATTTATTCCTTTGTATTGTGCCTCGGAGGTTAATCCAGATATTCATCTGGAGCAATGAGATTTATGTAATGAACAGATAGATATACACTAGGAACTATGAGTTTCATTCTAATTACTAAAATTCTGTGCATAGCAGTGCTTCTTCATCTTTTTCGATCAAAGGATCGAGTAACTTGCAGGAAGCAAGTGGTTATCAGTAGAAATGATCAGATATTTTTTAAGAGTTAAGGCTTTATTATTATTTGCAGCTATACTATTAATATAATGACAAGCTGAGTTAGAGAGGGGGAATACTGTGTAGTGATGTTCATAACTAACAATGCACTTAAAAGAGAAAAATCGTAATCTAAATGTGATGCAAATTCCCTTTTTTACCCCTGCGCATATTAATTAATATCCCATTTCATATTCTCTAGGTGAAGTTGTATATAAACAGATGTAAGCATCTCACAAAGATATAACAATGATTAAATAGCTAATACCTGTAAATTGCCTAAAAACAGAAGTCACTACATTTCTGGATATTTTTACTGCTGGCTTGGTTCTAAAAAGATTACCACTTCAGAAGATAAGATAGCTAACTTGAGTTAATTCTTGAGTGAAAATGACAATTTATGCCTCCTTACTTTCATTGAAAACTAGTGTCATATTCGATTTCTGCAGAAANGTATTTACTGGTTGGGGTTTTTTTGCAAGTAACAATAAATAAATATATAAATAACTGAAATATTGAATAAATTACATATATTTAGTAAAACAAACAAACACAAAAAAAATTAAAACCACCAACCCACCCCAAAAACAAACGAGCACGGAGAATTTGGATATGGCCTAATGATCAACTTCTTGAAAATGAAAATACTGGTATCTGCAACTGTCTGTCTAACTAGAACATCAGTAACTTATTTTTAACTGTCTGTTTTTCTTTGGAATATATTTCTATTCATTAGGTAGCTGGCTGTTATCTTTTCTGCTATGCTTACTGTCTGAAACAGTTCTGGTTGCATCTTATTTTTAGGTGTCTGGTAATGTCTTCCCAAATTACATCTTTCAATACTATCAAATAAGCTACAAATAATAAACATAAAGAACTTTCCTCTATATGCAATTGAGATTTGTGTGTGTGTGTGTGCTTTATTATTATTTTGCAAGGATCTGTAACTATTTTACTAGATACAGCTGAAGATACTTTTGCTGGGAAAAATATGTCACTAGCGCATCTGTCATGTCAAAATTGAGCAACACTATTTTTAACTTTGACTAAAGAATTTAAAGGCATAGTTAGCAGTTATATACATTAAAATGTAATGCGGTTTTTCCTTTAGATTATGTCATAACAGTAATGCAATTATATAGGGATATGAAAGCATAAGTTATGTCTATGTACAATTTAGAATGAAAATAATAAATTTCCTTTTAATTTTCCCTTCAAAAATCTCAAGATAATGTAAATCTGGAAGGACTCATGAAGAGTTTTCTATTAGCAATGGGTGAGGGTAGCTTAAAAAAGATCTTGGCACTGCTTAATATTGAAGAGAGGCTGCATAAATAGAAAACGTGTATGCTTTGAAGTGAAAGAGTGGTTTATACCTTCTTTTATCTTACACTCCTTATTTATGCAAAGTGGATGTAATAATAGGAAATTCTATTATTAAGATGTTTATTTTTCCAAAACCTCATGCAGTTACACATGATATATAGTGTTGTATCTGGAAATGTGTAACTGCCCCAGTGAGAATGCAAACATGATGGATGAAAGGCAGGATTCTTTACTATACTGTGTGGTGTAGACATTTGGTTGGATCTGACGAAAGCAAGCTAATTAGCCTGATTAACCAGCAAGGTTCATTAACCTAACAAGAAAGCTATGCTAATAGTTACATTGCTTCTGATACTGAAGTAAACTCTTTCAGATATTGTGTCTTTATAAAGTACTCTATTTAAGAAGCGTAGAGCTACTAAAACATTGCTGTTGGCTGCAGATAAGACAATTCCATATTCAGAAAATATTTATAGACACATCAAACTGCTTTTGATTGTGACTTGTGGTCTTGCATTTTTATTTTATATAAAGAAGTGTTTGAAGTAGGGAATGTATGCAGAATGAACAAGGGGACTTCTATTTTACTGGTGCAATCTTTCAGCAGACCAAGCTCCAGTCTGACATGCTTATGTGTGTATCAACTGCCCAAGACAGTCTCTATTTTTAGAAATAGACATAGGTGTAATTGTGAACACCTCACTGGAAATTTCAAAGTTTTGGTGACTTTCCATCAGCAATAATTACTATCTTAATGGAAACCAAGGCACACTAACATTGTATATGTAGTATATATAAAATACTGAATACATACTGTGGAAAGCAACTAAGATGAGAATTTTCTTACAATACTGTTGCTCTTCAGTATACTGAGTATGTTTTTATTATGTTGCACAGCAACTGCACTTTTCAGTAAGACTGCAGATTATTTGTGAGAAAAAAATAAAACTAGATTTTAAAATAGGTTTTACTAAGCATATGATCTATATTTTCTATTTTGTGAATGATTTATAATACTTCCATCGCATTTTAATTAAACTATAGAATATTTTTAAAACATATTTACATCAGTCATAAAATTAAGAGATCTTAATTTCTTTCTCTACTAAAAAAGCATAAATTAATAAGAATCTTCAATATCAACCTTCAAAAAAAAAATCTAATTACTAGAAAATTTGACCTATATATGATCATTAAAAAAAATTTAATAATGCCAGATTACTTTTTGTTTATGTAAAAAAAAAAAAAAGATTGTTTTTAATAGGTGCAAAATACAAAGACGCACATTGCAAAAATGTGAATATAACTGTGGAAAATAATTTATCACATAAAAATACCTTAGTAAATCACATAAAAATACCTTAGTAAATAAGATACATTGATAGATGAAAAGCACTACAGTAAGGAATAACTTATCATTGCTATAATGCAATTCTCATTTTTAGACATAAAATTTTGCCCTCCTTATGGGAAAAATACAGTTATTATACTTTATTCATTACATTTTATAGCTCATATTTGCAGAAAACAGTGTCTCTAAAATATAATTGTATCCTTTTTACCTAAATACCAGGAAACTACATTACCTCTGAAAACTTTGCTATTGTTAGCTGGACCTCAAAACTAATCCTCCTGATGGTTCAAGAGGTTAGATTTTCTTTTAAAAAAATATGAGGTTTTGGTGTATATGTCTGTATTTATATTGAGAGTACATTTAGGGCTGTAATAAAACAAAATTAAACAAAGTCTCCTTCTCTGGAGTCATTCAAGACCAATCTGGATACATTCCTATGTGATCTACTCCAGATGATCCTGCTCGGGCAGGGGGGTTGGACTGAGTGATCTTTCGAGATCTCTTCCAGCTCCGAAAAATATACTGTAATTCTGTAAAAAAAAAAAAAAAAAAACAAGAAAANCAAAAAAAAAAAAAAAAAAAAACCAAAAAAACACACACACAAAAAAAAAAAGAAGTAATGATGTAGAAATTTCTTGTTCAAGACCTTCAATAACTCATAATGAATATTTAAATATATTTATAGTAGGTTGTGGATGGAATAAATACACCGTGACCACAAACGGCTGAAATATTTAAATACATTGGGTAAGTATTCAATACTCGGTTATAGATAAGTGCATAGAAGCTTGAAAATAGCTCTTCCTTAGGGAAAAATTATAATTTTGGAAGAATATACCAGTTTCCTAGTTCATCCACCTATTCAGTGTCAAAAATGCAATTGACTTGGTAGGATTAACCATGGTAGAAAACTTTTTTTATTATTGCAGAGAGAAAACTCACATTTTAGAAACTAATGGAACATCTGTAAGGAAATTCTTCATCTATAAAAGCTGAAAAGACCAATGAGGGCTAGAGCAACAAATTTTGATTCAGGAAATCTGCTCCAAGTTCTATATTGCTCCACTGTGTATTTAATGCCACAAGTTAGTCAAAGAATTAGTTCTGATAATATGAACTGCATAATGATGGTGACGACAAAAATGTTTGAGCTGAGGTTTCTGCTCAGTGGCTTCTGCTGATTCAAATCTGAGTTCTAACCCTGACTGTAACTTGGACACTTGCTGCCAGTTTATATGAGCCATCTCCCTCTCTAGACAGATCTACCCCAAATGCTGCTGTGTCCTACATTCAGTTAAAATGATCAAAAAATGACCTTATATATATGTAATTAGAAAATCTAAACTATACATATTTATCTTTCATATTCTAATTTTGTGGAAATACATGTTATGCATTATTACTTTAGTTACTGTCAAGTAGTTGTCTTAATAGGTTGTCAATTGTGACAATAAAACTATTGTTTTCATATGACAAGTCACCTCTCAACAGCTTTAAAAATAAATCCTTTAAATTCTCTATGATACCACTTAAATATTTCTTATAAATTATTCTAGTAGTCCATCCTGCTGTTTATAAGATATTGTCACTAAACAGGATAAAATGAAGTCATCTAATCATACAGATCATTAATTCACATAAATATACCCCAGCACAGCTGGAAACCTGACAAAACTGGAGTCTTTACTTTTAAAAATATATAACTAGAGAAAACGCTTGCCTTTTAAACATTTGGGTTTGGTTGATCTCAGATTTCTTTGGTGTGGATTTTTTAGTCTAAATTTCTTTTACAATGTAAGAACCCCGTCCATCAAAAGGTATAGGTTACTTTAATAATGGATTTTTGTGAGACGGTGCTTTTGTGATACTTTTCTCTTTTTTTCATCTGAAGATAGGAAATAGGACAAAGAATAACATGCAATGCATGAAATAGTATTGCACAATGTCTTTAGGTGAGTGCCCTGGTGACTTAGGACAGTAAGAAGGCAGAGTTACTAAATGCCTTCTTTGCCTCTGTCTATACTGTTGGAGACTGTTTGCAGGAGCCCCAGATGGCAGAAGTCCCAGACGAAGCCCGGATAATTGAGGAGTCTGCCTCGGTTGATGAGGACTAGGTCAGTGATCAGCTGGGCCGTCTGGACATCCATAAATCCATGGGTCCTAATGGGATGCACCCAAGAGTGCTGAGGGAGCTGGAAGAGTCATTGCTAAACCACTGTCCATCATCTTTGGGAAGTCCAGGGAAATGGGAGAGGTTTCTGAGGACTGGAGGAATGCAAATGTCACTTCAGTCTTCAAAAAGGCAAAGACAGAGGACACGGATAACTACAGACTGGTCAGCCTCACTTCCATCCTGGTAAAGGCAATGGAACGACTTGTCCTTGGTGCTGTCTCCAGGCACCTCAAGGATAAGAGGGTTAGCTGATGAACAGTATTACTTGAGTGTATTCTTAAAGGGATTTTGGTGTTTTTATATAATTCTAAGACAGCATCCCTTCATAGGGTTTTATTTTCTGGAGCATAAAATATACAGTCTTAACACCATTTTTCTATCTATATAACTTTATCTATATATCAATTCCTTTCCAAAATAGCTTCTGGAAAAGTGATCTCATCCTCTCACTCAATGTATGGACCATTGTGGACAGACTGGCAATAGTGGGGCTGAGTGACCAGCAACTCCAGGCACATGTTGTGCAGAGGCAAATTTGCAGTCTTCATGAAGGAAGGGTCATGAGTTTAGAACCTATCACTAGACACACACTGAAAAAGCTAAAACAAAAAATTGAGGCATACCAAATTCACTAGTCTTGTTTTAGATATCTAGGTCAGCGTGTTTTGGAGGATTTAGTTGTGTAAAGTATATTGGGTGTCCATAGCAAGGTGCTGGCAGAGGAGGAATAAAAGAGTGAAGTTGAGACTGGAAGAATGAGGGACAGGGAGGTTAGTTGGAAGTTATTTTAAGTTTTGTCATTATTTCTCACCATCCTACTCTATTTTAATTGGAAAAAAATAATTAATTTTATCCAAGTTGAGTCTGTTTTGCTTCAGAAAGATTCTTATTAGTATTTTCTCTTACTGCTGTGTTGAAGATAGGGAGCTTGAAAGATGCTGGGTCAAGGTCTGGCAGCTATCCAAGATGAGCCCATCTCATACCCACCAGCATCAGTCTTGGGGGTCACCCAATTTAATAAAAATAAAAGTAAAAATAGGGTCTGTCAGTATCTTGATTTCCTCAAATATGTCTTTCACTTAAGGAAAAAGTTGTAGCAAGTTATAAAATATTTAAACCCAGGTAAGTCAGGGATATAATTGACATGAAGAATTCTGTATAAAATTCTTGAAATATGGTGAAAGCACCAAAACGATAAATCCTATGAACAGGGTGGAAAGAAACCTACTGAGTGCTTTGACAGAGGTGATTTCTGCACCTATAGTAGATATGACTGGAAGATGGCACCAGAAAAGCAAGAAATTCCAAGGAATCTGAATTTTATTTTTTTAATTTTTTTAACACATAAAGAATCTTGCATTGTTAAATAATACTTTCTGGAAAGGTGTTTTCTATAAAATCTTTAGGAAGATGCTCCAACTTCTTTCATTGGAGCAGAGGAAACCTCCCCCAGAACTGAAAATACAAAGGAAAACATGATAGACAACTAGCAGTATGTCTCTTTACATCACACACTTTCTCCAGGTGATCTTTTTTATCGGAAACATAGGACTGATCAGCATTGATTAATTTCTATTCCAAGTTCAGTGTATGCAATGTGCAATATGATACCACCTTCATGAATGGAGGGAATGGCAGAGGAAAGTTTAGTGCTTATATATATGCAGCAAGTATATGATATTCAGTCTCATGTGTGATATTTGAGCTAACATAGTGTCGGGTCAGTACAAAATGAATGTAATCCTTCACATGATCTGTCATGAAAACTGAAGGGCAGATAATTGATGGGGAAGCCCTAAAGGATAGTATGAACCTATGTTGTGCTCCAAGATTTAAGATTAATGTCTCTACAAAAAATCTTAGCAGTGAATCAACAGGAAAAAGATTGTCATGGAGAGTTTTAGATATGGTCTTGATCAAAAAAACTAACACACACACTTTCAAAACAGATGGATTCATTGCCCATATATTTTATTGCCTTGTACCTTCATTTATATTCTCTTTCACTGATGTGGCTCAGTCTTCAGATTGTTTTTATTTGTCCCTCATGTACATTGTTGCTTTGTTAATTTATATTGCTTTTTGATCACTGTTAAATATTTATATATTTTTTTGCTTTTAAGTTTGTATTATATTTTTTGCTTCTGATTGTTTACTGAAGATGTGATGTTGCCCTTCCCATTCTTTTAGAGATGGAATTTAATGCTTTTTTTTTTGGTGATAACTAATATTAAGAAACTCTTACTTGTTGCTGTTACTCTCATACAGTATCTTGCAGGCAAGCTTGTTAGCAAGCTTTTCTTTTTTTTTTACTTTGTCCCCTGAGTATTTGTGCTCCTTTTCTGATTAACCTGATACTTATTTTGTTTACTTTTTAAAATTTTAAGACCTTTTTTTTTTTTATTTTTATAGATGAGCTTTGTTAGTTCAGCTTTTAAGTTCATACATTACATTCATACAGAATAAATAATTTAAGGTTTTTAATATTTTGGAGGACAGTTTATACGCATATTTTTCTCCTTTAATTCACTCTAGGTAAAACATTGTTTAGAATGCCATGATAGTCTTTTATGGAGAGAATGACTAACACTTTTACTCACCTTTCTCTTTTAATCTTTCAGCTAGATGAGCGTAGGAGTAAACTGGAAGTTTTCATTTTTATGTGTTTCAGTATAGATGAATATGCCATTAGTCATTGTCTTGCATCTGAAAAGTTCTCAACGTAGTTCTCAAAGTTCTCTTGTTTTGAGAAAAATAAAAATCATGAATGACTTGAGGAAGATTAATTTATTAAAATAACATAAAAATAAGCAGCAGCTAAATAAATTTGTAGGAACAAAATGATTTCTAACCTGGCTGTTTCCATGGCAACCCCTCTTCTCAGAGTTTCAAAAATATTTCTGCATTACTTCTATGCTACTTACCACTTTCATTGTATGTTGTTTCAATGGATAGATATCTCTGTTTTATACATATAAAAAGACACATGAAATACATGACAGAAGGCATTTCTTTATTTGTAGTATAAGAGTGTCTCTGATGCCCGATTTATATTAGGGACAATTATGTAATGTTCCCTATGTATGTCTTTCTCTTTTACAGTAGCATAGATATAAATCTCACCCAGAAATTTCAACAGGTTTTGTTTCTTTGTTAGTTTGGTTGGTTGGATTTTAAGTGCAATCATTGCTGTTGTGAAAAAAGTAGAAAATGATTTGATAAATTCAGTATCACTTCCCCTATTTTGTAGTTCTAGAGACAACATGAATACAAGTTGGATGAACATTTGGCTTAAAGTAAGCTTCTTGTACTAGAGTTTTAATTAAGAGAGCTTATATTTCAAAAACTAAGTTTTATACAGCTGAAGACAGATGAGATGAATCCCAACTGAAGATATTTCCTCTCTACAGACAGTGCGTAGAAACAGTGCAGTAAAATTGGACCAGGGTCATCTCAGCCTTATTCTGAATGCTGAATTATTCTATCTTTACAACTGAAGTTTGGGGATTTTGGTGTTTTTATTCTCACAGTTTTCTGTTATTCTCATTATAACTTTAAGATTTAAAAAAAAAAAAGGTTCATTTACTTTAATAAAACACAATTTTCTCCTTTAATCCACTGACTGGTTCTGAAAAGGACAGGTGGAAAATGTGTATGTATTATAACTAAATGTGAATCACCAAAGAAATAACACGAAGGAAGTTAGGTGCAGTCGGATGATAAGGACAGAATTGCAGTCCCTATATGACAGTGAAAATAAGCTGTAATAAGGCATCATTAAAAAGTTGAATAAAATGAAACCTCACAAAAGCTACCACACAATTTTATTAAGTTAAACATAATTGGCAGTCCTTTTTAAAGAGCAGATCAGGACTGAAATAGGAAAGTTACTGCCTGAATTGCTGAAGTATGTGGACAATGTCTGAGGCAAACTGCACAGTGTCCGCATATGTTATGTCTCCCACAACTGAAAATAAAAATTTAAACTAATTAATATAATGGTTTTGCCGCAGCCAAATCACAGTCTAGGCTGCCCACATATGCAACAATAGTTGTTGCATCAAGCCTTAATAGGCAGGTACTCAGGCCAAACACAAAAGCCTTAATGACAATAAAACAATGCTGATGTGATTAGCAGTAAAATAAAGTTTATCAGTGATCAGTTGATTCTTAGGAAAAGAGCACCTGTACAGCTCACTTGGGGTTATGTACCTAAACTAGCGGCAGCTCTACCCATGCTACTAGTTATGTTCAAATTCAGCGATTGTCTACTGGATTAAATTGGGATCCCTTTGCAAGGTTAATTTTTTCCACAGAAAATTTAATTTTTCTTTAAGTTGGAAACAAGTTATGTCAACTATCATTTATTATGTATTTTCTTAAATAGACTGTATATCTTAGACAACCAGTCCATTCATACATCACCTACATGGTGGTATTTTCTTTGGTTTCAGACTGACTATTTTCAAGACATAGTATTCTACTGGTCTTTATCACAAATAGGCTTAATGTATCCTTGAAACACCATTGGTCATTGTATAGTTTCAGTTTGGTGTTTGCATATTTTTTGTTTTGTGTAGGACCACCAAGATGATTAACAACATCTTCCTTATGAGGACAGGCTGAGGGAGCTGGGTCTCTTCAGCTTGGAGAAGAGAAGCCTGAGGGGTGAACTCATTAATGTTTATAAATATGTGAAAAGCAAGTGTCAGGAGAATGGAGTCAGGGTCTTCTCAGTGATGGCCAGTGATTCAGTCTAGGTGACCCTGCTCAGGTAGGGAGTGTGGACTAGATGATCTTTCAAGGTCCCTTCCAACTCCTCATGTTCTGTGATTCTGTGACTCATGATTGCTAGGCATGGTCATTCTGACTAGCCTATTTTGGATAAACTGTTGTTAAATAGGAAATTGGCTACCCATTTATTTTTTCTACTTACCAGACAGGAATCTAGTGCACGACCCATCTGTAAGTAGTCCCTGAGAGTACTCGATGGTTTGCTTCCTTAGGCTTGTAATTCAACCTGTGCCAGCCGTGTCAGCTGGACTTCCAGAGAATAAAAGGCATGTTTCTGATGGGGAGACTGTACTTAACCAACAGAGAAACAGCACAGTGCATATTGCATATAACACCAAGGGAAATATTCAGTTTTTATAACTGGGATTTAGATAAAAAATGTGGTGTTCTTTGGACTTCTTGGTCCAATTCAAGTTTCTTTTTGTTGTTATAAGTCCATTTCACTTCTTTCTCATGGAATTAATTTCCCTCTCATCCAAAACTTTTTAATTTCCTGTTTATCTATATTGGTTTTGTCTGAGATAGAGGTGATGTTCTTCATAGGAGTGTTTTGGATTTGTGACCAGACCAGTGATGATAACAGACCAGTCTTTTATTTCTTGCTAAGCAGAGCTTGCACAACTTTAAGACCATTTTTGTTTCTCACACTGCTCTGCCAGCAGCTAGGGAGGGTACAGAGATGGGACAGCTGATCCCAATTGACAAAAGGCATATCTTATACCATATGAAGAGGAAGAAGCAACAAACAGGGGACATTTGGAGCTATGGCATTTGTCTTTGTGAGTAGCAGTTAGTACTGATGGACCCCTGCTTTCCAGGAGATGGCTGAACACCTGCGTGCTCATGGGAAGGAGTAAACAAATTCTTTATTTAGCTTTGTTTCTCTGGTTTTTGCATTTCCAATTAAACTCTATCTCAGCCCATGAGTTTTTCCCATGTTTGACCTCTCCCTCATCCCACTTTTTGTGAGTGAGTGGAGCTCAGTTGCTCACTGGGGTCAACCAAATTTGCCATATATTTTCCTTCCTGGTTTTTTTCCTTAAAATGAGATGTAACTATATACCAAATATTTCAAAAAAGCATTAATATATTGTCATTGATCAATATCAATTTAAGTTAAACACATTTTTTACATATTCTTTTAATTTTTTTGAGAAAATTAACTCAGCTGTTGCATAGCTCCAATAGCACAACAACTAGCTAATCCCATGGGTCATTTCCGTCCTTCAGCTGTATAAAGGAATTTATCAATGTATACTTCCTTTTTTCACCCATTTACATCTTTCTAGTTAACTGTCTTTAGTTCAAATATTCCATCTTGCAATACAAATTCTGTTTTCAAGTCTTTTTATCAGCAACTTTTCTGGTTGGTACATGCATGTACCAACCAGAATGGCATATTTGGGCTGTGACAAACAACTATTTTTGTCCTCCATGTTACCTTTACTGAATTGCATTGACCTTTCTTCTGTCTTATTACACTGCAAACTCATATCTAATTTGCCACCCACAGACATCCACAGTCTCCACTGAAAGAGAGTCTGACTCTTGAAGTTTCTACTGTTTGCAAGATTATGTATTCATTTAATTCCTGTGGACCGTTGCTGTAATACAAGGACTCTAAGTACTCTTCAGAGTGAAAGGAGGATTACCTTTACCCAGTGCTGTGCTAAAGTTAGGTTGCCATAGCTTCTGAGGAAGATTGAAGGAAATGAATTCATTAAATAACATTATTAAAAGGTTTATTTCTTTTTTCCAGACTAAAAAGACCATGATAGAACTATACTATGACTCCAGAAATAAAATTTATCTAGGATAAAAATAAGGGGTGAATAATATTTTAAAATACAATTTTAGTGTCAATATTATGTTATGGAATATCTCAGTTAGAATGTAAAGATCTGTTTCAAACCAAAGATGTAAAAAACACACGTGCAAATTTAAAAAAGAAAAAGGTCAATGTGTTTTATGCTGAATATGGATTTTTCTTCTAGTATCAAGTGTAAGAATGTTTTGGGGGTTTGGGGTTGTGTGTTTTTTATGTTTTTCTGAAGGACCTAATGATTCTGATTTATTGTGCCTGTTTTGCCAACTCTTGCTAAAATGACTATGACACAATCTAATTTCGCAAGATTGTCAATTTAGTGTAAATGTTATGTTTACTACCATCATTCCTACCTAGAGACAGAAAGAGTGAGAAGCTTTTTCAGTGAGCTGTTCAGATCAGGAATTTAATTTCATTGCTCTGAATAATTCTCTGGAGTGTTTTATAATCATATTAACTATGAACTGTGCACTGAGAGATTAGCATCAGTAGCTTCAGTTAAGTTTTTTGGAAACTTTTGTTCTCCTTATTCTCATTTAACTGAGAAAACTGAACACAACATCTTGAACTTATTTGCATTCTTTTAATGCAGTACTGGAATCTGCCAGAATTGTCTGTCTATAATCTAAAATCTAATGAATAGCTCTGAAGTCCTTTGAAAAAGAGCTACTTCCTTCATGCCATGTAGAATTTAATGCAATAGAAGTATAATCTGATACAAGGGTTTTAACTAACTAAATGAGATTTAAATGTATTTTTCCCTATGTACTTTTTCCTCACAATTTTAGATTTTGCAAATTATTTGTGAATAATAATTAAAAAATAGCTTTTTATGTATAATGATTGCTGCCTTACACCTTACCGGGTGTTTGCTCTGACTAAGCCAAATCTTTTGTAAGTAAGTCTTTTATAATACTTGACTCAGGTGCTTCATACCACCCAGAATTTTGCCATGGTGTGGTACAGCAAACAACTCTGCCAAAAGCATCCCTGTACTTATCAAAATTCTTTAAATGTCAAACGGTGTGGGGGATCGGGAAGAAATGCAGCCTATTAACTTCAGTGTTTGCTACATGTATAAAGTTGCAGGTCTGAAGCAAAACAGCTCCAGTTAGGAGAATAGTGTAAACAGGCTGAAAATCTGCTTATTTATTAGGCATTCTTACACAATATTCTGCTTTATTTTTCTCTCAGACATGAAACACAATATACATGAAAAAATTATTTTAACAAGCTTTTCTGTTTGATAAAGCAAAATTATGTAGGGTCTTATACATTCATATATAATTCCAGCTGACAATAGTGGTTACATTGATTCTCTGACTTTGATATTCATAAGCTTTTATTTTTTCTCTTTTAATTTGCCATATTGATCCAATAAGACCCTTCTTATTGGGGGTCTTAGGAGGTAGGAGTTCAAACTTAGCACAGTGGCAAATATCCCTCTGTTTTTCGATGGAGTTCAGTTAAAAGTGCAGGGTTTTCCTAATAAATTAGTTTCTATTTATGTGCTAATTATTACTATGTCATGGGAATGCATTGAAATAAATATCGTTTCTTTAACCCCAAATCTTTATACACCTGAATTTTCTTCTCTAGAATTTATTTAGGATTTTGTCCAACTATTCCTGAATTTTAATGATACCAAACAGAGTATGTCTCTCATTTCCTAATAATTTCTGGCAAGTTTTAATAAAATATCAAATTTAGAGTGGAATTACTTTAACTAAATTACCTTTAAATTTTAATTATTTATTTATTACATCTTTACATACACTAAAGGTACCTCCTCAACCACTGCCAGTGCTTTTACACAGTCCTGGAAAACAGCTCAGTAGGGATAGAAATGCAAGGAAAATTTCTAAAATAATCCACTTTCCCCTTCTGGATTAATTCTAGAAGTAGCAATGACCTCAGCAATGCCCATAGTGTTAGTATCAACACTTCCAATGAAGTTGTCACAAAAAATATTACAGCAACACATGACCATAATCATGGTCACTCTGCTACTGGACATTTTGGGAAGGAGGAGGACTTTTCTTGGCCACCTACACTCTGTGACCATCAACCTGAGAGTTTAGTTCTTTACACACAGACACTACTGAACCCCAGAACTGAAGATATCTGCCTGAAAATAAAATTATGTTCTTTTCTCTTTAATTAGGTAGTGCTTTCATAGTGCTAGGATTTATTTATCTAGGCAAAATATGGATGTCTAAACTGTCTTTACTGTAACTGGCACTTTATTAGGGGAAGGTATTATTTAGAAAATCTTTAATGCTTCTCTGTGCTGTATATTTTAGCTTTTAGAATTCCCTATTAGTGGAGGCTTAAGTCTCCAAAATACATCAGTTATTTCTCATTCTTATGCTTATGTTATACTTTATTTCATTCCAAGAGATTTTCAATTCCTTCTTCAAAAACATCCTAATCCTTTGCCGTTGCATACTCAGTTATCTTAGTCTACCATATGCATTACTCAGCTGTTACTGAAAGCAGTTCTTGTAGTTTAGAAATTCTTCTTTGTGAAAAAAATTGTGCTTAGATTTCATAAGCAATTTCATTTGAGTCATATATAAACCCAATCAGAAAATAAATCTCAAACAAAAGACTTGCTTATTCCTTCTTCCCCTCTTTCCACTCTGGGTCAAAACCTTTACAATACACTATCTACATTCTTAGTTACTGTAGTCAAAGGATTAAAGATGTGAGTTGATGGGGACTGAAGCAGAAGTTTAATCCTTCATGCCACAACTTCCAACAAAAATTTAGTCATACAGTGCTTTTGAGCTAGTGTTGCAATTTCTATCTCTATGTTAAGATTGAGAAGAAAGATTTGCCAGTCACTGGTTTGACTGTTTTTCCTGGAACTGACAAACATTAATGAGTCCAGTCTGTCAATTCACACCTTAAAATCTTATCATGCCAGTGGAAAAAAATTGAAACTTTGAGGACTCATTTCATAAGTTTTAAGCATCTACCCAGTGATGATTCACAATCCAGATCCACCACTAATGTATGAGTCATTAGGAAGGATGGAGAAGGTGTATGCTGTAAATTTGTACTGTAAATATTTATGGTTAGTAAAATAAATCCAATTGATTGTTAACTGTTAATTATCCAAATCTGTCTCACTTTTTCTTTAACCTGTAAACAACATACATAAGACAGAGAAGCATGGGTCATATAGCATCCTGTATCATTGAGAGCTGAAAGACTGATAGCAGTATTTGCATATATTCCTCATCACAGACTGTAAATTTTTGACATTTAAGACCACATGCCTAGTTTTAGCCACATTAAGGCTGTGTTGAAGAGGAGAGTTAATGGTAAAGCTTTTCAGTCATTAGAAGCATCAGAACTCAGCTTTCATTTTCATGAAGTAAATAGAAATAACATGTTTAGACTTGTGTCTTTTTTAAATTAGTAAATTTTAATTATCTGATCGATTTATTGAAAATAGAAAGTTTTATCAAGTTTAAAAGAATAGCATTTTGTATACATTCTAACATACAAAATACTGTCTTGCTCTGAAAGGAAAAATCAACAGCCTAGACTTTCAGGAAATAACAAGACGTCATTTCATAAAGAGCTTTAATAAAATTTAGATAGGAAAATTGAATAATGTTACCTTTCACAAAGATATATACTTAATACCAGATATATATTAAGGACATGTATTAAGTTGAATACATGAACTATCTTGTTGCTTTTTATAAAGGCAGCTTATTTTCAGAACATCTGAAGTAATATCAGCACAAAGTCTGTACAATGTCTATAATCTTCTTGTCATTTATGAAAGTGATCAATGATCAGAAAATCACAGTTGCTAGCTGTGCATGTGATAAATCAAATCATTATTTATTCTACTAATGAAATCTACAGAAATCGTTAATTGTACTAAATGTCTTCTAATTATTCATTTCTAATGAATAATCAGCATATTTAAAATCATCAAAAGACTAGTCATAACCAACCAAACTTGGATACTCAGTGAAATTCACATGAGATGCCTCCAGAAGAATATCAAAAGCAGCAGAAAGAATAATATGACTGAGTTAGTTAATTAGGTTTCTTGAGGAAGTACCTACTGTCTTTTTGAAATGGTATTTCAACTTTTTATACTTTACATCTGAAACACCATATGGTTTAGCTGATTCTCAAATTAATGTGACAAAAGTCAGAAAGGTCTTACCAGCTTTTCACTTCTATACTCTGAGACACTTGAAACCTAGTTAAAAGTTTTCTTTTCTCAAAGTATTCCTCCAGAGGAACAGCCCATAAAAAAGAATATCACTACTATGCAAATATGTGATTCCCTCCTCCTTCCAGTCCCTCAAAATGCCACCAGCCCTAGTAACAGAAGAGGGAGGTTGCTTGCTCACAAAAGACCAAGTAACAATAGTTCTCCTAAGTGATGGTTGGCTTGAGGTTTCATTTTTTTTCTTTCTGTTGTAGGTAACTGTTTTTATTGCAATATGTACTTACATAGCAACAAAATAGAATAATGTTGTTCAACAATTGGGTGTAGCTACAGAAGTGGGATTTTATTAAAAACACCTCAGAAAGACAAGGTAAAATCTTGAGTCTGCTGAGATTATATGGATTTTTCATTATTCAGAACACCTCTAAACACATGCAGTGTGTTGTCTCATATAACCATTTCTATATTTCACTCAGGTTTCTGCCACCTTATTTTCTTCACTATCATTTAAATGTTTACTTTTTAAAAATTGAAAGGGCTAATAGATCGTGAGTGCAAAATATTTTTGGAAAAAAATACAAGACTGTGATCTGGATAAAGCTGCTGTAAGAGGATTTCTCTGCTTTAAAAGAAATGTAACAGGCTCAGGTGAAGAGTACTCTGGCTACATGCAGATCAGAAGTTTCCAGGTATGAACAGGAAAGATCAACTCACCTTGGAACATTTAAAATCAGTTCAGTTCTGTATCATTTGCACTTGCAGATAGAACTGTTCCTTTTGTTGCCCTAGAACACCCTCTCCTGTTTCCTTGGAGGGCTTTGTCTTATCATTCAATGCTTGAGCATTGACTATCTTGACTAGAAAGGCAATACTTTCTCAGATCACCGTATCCTCACTATGAAATGGAGTGGTGCAGAATGATTTGTTCATATTGGTGATGGTTATCCTTTATGACTGGTTAATAATTTGTAGTATCAAATTATTACTTGATATTTATATATATTAGCAATAAGCTTTATATGTGGTCTATTGAAAAATTAATGAAATTAAATAAAGTTAATTTTCAAACACAGAGTATTTTTGAGGAATTACGCTTTGCCTTTAGATTTTTTTCACACTGCTTGGATTGGCAAAATGTTTGGAATTATATTTTAAATAAATGAATATTTTAGTCAATAAATTGAATTTCAATAGTTGACTTTAAAAATATTTTTTCTGCCTTTGATCTATTTTAGGTCATGCCTAATGATTGGACAAGTTATAAAATTTATAGGTGTATATTTGCAAGATGATAATGCTATCAAACTAATAAACAATATTATAATTACTCTGTTCAATTACTATATTCAATATCATACTTAAAAGTTCAATATAAATATTTGAAGTGTGGGAGACAAAGGGAGACGGCCAGGCTGCCCAGGGGGGTTGTGGAGTCTCCTTCTCTAGAGATATTCAAGACCCATATGGACGCCTACCTGTGTGACCTGCTCTAGGGAACCTGATTTGGCAGGTTGACTGGATGATCTCTGGAGGTCCCTTCCAACCTGTACAATTATTTGATTCTGTGATTCCTTTGATCTATTATTTCATTGAAATATAATTTATTGTGTTCAAATAAAGGTATCTTGCATAATAATTAAGGGTCAAAGTATTGATCCTACAGTCTATCTCTGTGGCAGGCAACCAAATCTGGTTCCTTTCGACATTTTCAAATCCATATAATCTCATCTTATCCTTATTAAGACAATTTAAAAATAATACTTCCATTCTGCTTTATGGTGTCCTACACATTAACAGACGAATCAAGCTGTTAACAAGCCATGATGAAATATAATGAGAAGATCAGGGGAAGAGGTTACTCAGCTCTACTAGGAACTTTTAGGCAACAATTGTGTCTAATTATGTTCATCCCAGATGAAGAATGACATGGGGAAGTTGGAGAGCTCCACAGAGGGCCCTAAAATGTTCAGAAGGTTAGAGAACTGGAAGTATGAAGAAAGGTTGAAGGAATTCCTTCACATGGAACACACATCCATGGGTCCATTCACATGGAAGACACATCTTAAGGGGGATCTAGTCGCAATTTTCCAATACTTGAAAGGTAGTTGCAGAGAACATTAAGGAACTCTCTTCACAAGGATGCCCAGTAACAGGAGAGGCAAGGGACAGAAGTAGCTTAAGGACCAATTCTGTGGATTCAAGAAAGACCTTTTTTTTACCTTAAGAACAATTCAACATTGGAATTGTCCAGAAAAGTGGTGAAATGACCCTTGCTGGAAATATCCAAGACTGGTCTTATCAGAACCCTGGATAATCTAATTTCTGCTTTCAAAAGAAAGTTGGACCAGATGGTCTTCAGATGTCTCTTTTGACCTAGTATTTTTTGTTATTCTATTCCACTAGTTGCATGTAAACATGCTGCTTGTAGGTTGCTTACATGTAGAACACGGGCTACTTCTGCGTATCAAGACCTCACAAAAGTCAGCTGATCTGTGAGTACACATTAATTCCAGCCTCTCTATAAATTGATTTTATAAAGTAGCATAGACATATCAAATTATTTCAGTCTCATAAACTGTATAAATAAGGACTTTCTTTCAAGACATGTTGGGTGAGGAGATCCTCAAAGGGAAACATAGCACTCTCCATCAGCTCTGGTAGCTGTTATCTGATGTGAAAGTAATATAGTACTGCACATCAATCCTGACATCTGTGATACCCTATATCTTTTCAAGTTTGTTAAGTAATACAGACTTACTTTGTATCGTACATCAAACTTGATGTGTCAATATGACATTTCTAAATTTATTGTTTCTGAAAGTTATAGCAAGATTTTGCCAGGTCAGAATAGAAGCAGAACAGACACGAGGGAATGCTGAAATTGCATAAAACTGGGAACTTTCTTCTCTTTGGTCTAAATGACAGGAGTATTTACAAATAATATTTTCATAAATATTGTTTCACAAAGTAGATATTCGGAAATATTTCACCAACAGGTTTGGCGGTTATTTCTTTTAGATGCAGTTGCTCAGAACAGATTGAATTTAAAAGTTATCCTTTTAAATATAACCCTTTATTTCCTGGATCTGAAGAACGATTCATTATTCAGAGCCAGTCCTGCAGTCTGAGTACTTTCTGATTATCCTCTGAGAAGTCAGAGCTCATGGAGAGGCAGACTGACACTGGCATGCACAGCTACTGTGTTAGTTCTTAAAAGATGCTTTGTCTGAGCATATCAACATATGCACATGCCACCATAACCAAATATTTTCTAACATATATCCATGTATAGAATTCATTACTCAAAACACTATACAAAACAGTTTAATGTTTAAAAACAATGAAAGAGAGGTATTACTTGCAAGAGTTCAGTAGACTGCAATATTGGCAGCAGCATGCTTCATAGTACTTCATATGATGCACTTAATTGCACTTTTATTCATTCAGTAAATATATATATGGGATTCCCTTTTTATGAAAACTTTAATAAAAAGGATTAAGTTACTTTACAGAATCATGTATATATTTAACAATATATAAAATATTTTTTCCAGCCTACTGTAATAATTACAAAAAAAAGATAGAAAGTTATTATAGAATTCTGTAATACTAAATAGAAATAAAATAAATTACTTGCATTTACATATTTTAGAATAGATAAAATGGCCCATTGTCTCACCAATGCCTAACTATAAAATAATTTTATTAATTTACCTTACTTCACCATTCAGAATCAATTACTGTGGTCTCCAGGCAATCATGTTGTATAAATGTTGTCTTGCTGCAGGGATGCTTGTTTATAAACAGTTGGAAGGTGTTATATTGAACTTTTAAGTATGATATTGAATATAGTAATTGAACAGAGTAATTATAATATTGTTTATTAGTTTGATAGCATTATCATCTTGCAAATATACACCTATAAATTTTATAACTTGTCCAATCATTAGGCATGACCTAAAATAGATCAAAGGCAGAAAAAATATTTTTAAAGTCAACTATTGAAATTCAATTTATTGACTAAAATATTCATTTATTTAAAATATAATTCCAAACATTTTGCCAATCCAAGCAGTGTGAAAAAAATCTAAAGGCAAAGTGTAATTCCTCAAATACACTCTGTGTTTGAAAATTAACTTTATTTAATTTCATTAATTTTTCAATAGGCCACATATAAAGCTTATTGCTAATATATATAAATATCAAGTAATAATTTGATACTACAAATTATTAACCAGTCATAAAGGATAACCATCACCAATATGAACAAATCATTCTGCACCACTCCATTTCATAGTGAGGATACGGCGATCTGAGAAAGTAAATGAGTATGCACATTTCATTCAAGCAGAAATGAAGAAATATGTCCAACATATAACCTAGTAAAGCAGCAATATATTTCATTGCATTATATGGGAAACACGTCCCATATGAAAATAATTGGATGAGTTGTTTTTCTCTTCTTTAATCTTCATGAGAGCCATTTCTCCTTCTTTGTGCCTCAGCCCTGCTTTTCCAAAGTGCTAATAAAGGAAGGTGCTAATTTCTCAGCTGAAAAGGCAAAGCAGGGTAAGTGCAATAGTTATCCTGACAATGACATTTTTTAAAAAGACATATAAATAATAAACAAAGGAAAACATAAGTGAATGCATTTGTTCTGTGTACAATATTGGCATTTGTAGTAGTTTACCAGACAGGTTACATTTGTTACCACTATTTATATTGCGACCTCTGCCCCAGGGCTGTTGCTCAGCAGAAAGCCACCATGCACTTGCCAGCAATGCTCTGTGCAAGTAACAGTTCTGGTGTAGCCAGGACAGCCTGCACTCCCAGTTCTCGCTATACTCCTAGCATCTCAGCTCTGAAACGTTGCCCCCTCTGATCAGGAGAAGGGCCTTCTCACTCAAAGACCACAAGCTAAACTTGTGCAATAAATGTACGGTACAGAGGGGCTTTTGTCGAGGTTGAGGGTGTGTATTCTGTTTTGTGGGATTTTTCTTTATTTTTAATTTTTTCCACGAACATTGTACTTCAAAACCTGTCTTTCCATAGGCTCTAATGTTTGAATTATAAGCAAAGAATAACAGAAGCCAATGCGTCCAAACTTGTACACAGTCAGTGTAGGCTGGTATGGTAATATGGCATATGGCTTCCTTAATCTCACCAAGACAAATAAATGTGCATATGTGCATAGAGTTACATGCATAAATCTATCCAAGTTTGGGCCCTTGCTCTTAATTCTATTGATAATTAATTATCTCAGGGCAATTCAGAGGTAAGAAACAATATTTTAATTGCTTCCTGCAAATTTTATTCTCAAGCAACTTGACTAAAATAAATTTTTGGTTTGAGTTGGAGGAAGATAGTTAGATCTTTAAAGTACTACAGTGAAGAGAAAGGCGATAAAATACCTGGATATGTGAATATCGACTTTAACAAATTTATGTATGAACACTGTATTCTTTCACTCGTTTTTTTATGTTACATAAAGTAGTTCTTTTTTGGTTTTTTTTCCCACATAAATGATTAAAAAGTATTAGTTTTCTTAATCAGTTTCTGAGGAACATTGTGTTTAACTGACAGTGAGAACTGTGAACTTCAGGCTCCATAGCATCTTCTTTTGTCTTACCATGTACTGGAAATAAAATTGTATTCCAGACTCACTGAAGAGATGAGAAGTGTTTTAGCTGCTGCTGGAATTCCATGACATGGTAATAGTACTATTTTAGAAATGCTTAGTAAGATGAAGTGAATCCCACACTGAAGCTTTTATCCCAGTAATATCCCAAAGAGCACCAGACCTTGCAGATAAGATTTCAGAAACTGGAAGCATATGGAGATGTGCTAATAACAATCTCACCAGCTCCCAGTATAAAATCCTTAGCCAGTAATAGTATTAATTTCATTCAGCTTGAACTATCTTTCTCTGAAATAGTCATGGATAAATGGCAATGCACAGTAAGAATGTGAAAAGATGTACATTTGTGCATGATTCATTTCATCATTTTTAGATGTGTATTTTGGATTAAATCAATCACATTCAAAAATTTCTCAAACAGATTCCTCTCAGAAAATGTTGATGTCTGCAAACACATAACGTCATCTCCATACAGCTGTCTGAACTATCTCCTAAGCCTTTGAATATGTTTGTGTGTGTGTGTGTGTGTGTGTGTGTACCTGGATATGAAATTATCATAGAATGTTAGAATCATAGAATCACTTGGGTTGAAAGAGACCTTCAAGATCAAGTCCAACCTCAGCCTAACCCTGCCTAGTCCACCTCTAGACCATGTCGTCAATCACAACACCTACACACCTTTTAAATATCTCCAGGGATGGTGACTCCACCACTTCCTTGGTCAGTCTGTTCCAATACTTGACCACCCTTTCAGTAAAGAAATTCATCCTGATATTTAACCTAAATATCCCCTGGTGCAATTTTTTACCATTTTTCTCATCTTAGCACTTATTACCTGAGAGAAGAGACCGACCCCCACCTCTCTACATCCTCCTTGCAGGTACTTGTAGAGAGCGATAAGGTCTCCCCTGAGCCTCTTCCCAAGACTAAAAAGCCCCAGTTCCCTCAGCTGCTCCTTGTAGGACTTGTGCTCCAGACCCTTCACCAGCTTTGTCTCCATTCTCTGTACGCGCTCCAGCATCTCAACGTCTTTCCTGTAGTGAGGGGCCAAAACCTGAACACAGTACCTGTATGTGTGTCCTCACCAGAGCTGAGTACAATGGGAGAATCACTTCCCTACTCCTGCTGGCCACATTACTCGTGATATAGGCCAGGATGCTGTTAGCCCTCCTGGACACCTGGGTACATTGAAGACTCTTGTTCAGCTGCCTGTCAACTAACACCCCGAGGTCCTTCTCCTCCAGGGAGCTCTCCAGCCACTCTGCCCCAAGCACTACCTGGGGTTTTTGTGACCAAAGTGCAGGATCCAGCACTTGGCCTTGTTGAACCCCATAAGGTTGGTCTCTGCCCATCGATCTAGCCTGTCCAGATCCCTCTACAGGGCCTTCCTGGCTTCCAGGAGATCAACACTCATACATAATTTGGTGTCATCTGCAAACTTACTGAAAGTGCACTAGATCCCCTTATCCAGATCATTAATGATCTCAGCAAAGAGTGTACCCATCTAATCTGTGAGTGGCTAGTTTCTCCAGGAGGATGCTGTGGCTAACAGTGTCAAAGGCTTTACAACAACACAGCCTTCCCCTCACTCACTAAGCAGGAAATCAGGTTGGCCAAGCATGATCTGCCCATGTGTTGCATGATGATATTCAAGATGATTTGTTCCATCACCTTCTCCAACACCAAGGTCAGGTTAACAGGCCTGTAGTTCTGTGGGCCCTCCTTCTGACCTTTCTTGTAAATAGGCATCACATGCACCAACTTCAAGTGGAACCATCCCGGTCTGCCAGGACCTCTGGTAAATAAGGGGAAATTGGCTTGGTGAGTATCTGCACCAGCTCCCTCAGTACTCTCAGGTGAAACCCATCTGGACCCATTGACTTGTGTGAATCTAAGCTGCCGAGCATTATTCTTCAACTTCTACTGCTCTGGATTTGTAGTGCACTAGAACAGGACTGCAAAGATAAGAGAATGTACAACTTAGCCAATTAATTCAGAGGGTTACTGAGACTGAGAATGACTGTTCTAAGGCATTTCAAAGGATATCCTTAGAGATATAAGTACCCTTCCCTCATGAATTCAATCATACCTCTAACATCTCTGAGTAGTGGTACAGGAATAAGAATTTATATACATGCCTTTGGGTATGATTTTAAACTATCCTGTAAAGGAAAGTCTGAATTGAAAAGCTTGTTTCACAATGAGAACACACAGAGAGGCTTAAAAACTTAAAAAACTGGTATACAAGTGACAGTCATATTCAGCATATATATTAGTCTTTTGGATCAACTTAGGAAGAAATTACAAGAATGAAACCCTGCTGACAGCAATGTATAAACAACAAAATTTAGTTTACTGTGTGATGTTCATCATTACCATATAATGGGATTCCAGTAGCATTTGAAGTATATAGTGTTCCTCAAGTGATTATGGAGTCTTTCTTCTATACTTCTATCTGCCTATTATAAAGCACTTACATTTTTTTCTTTCAGAAAAGCAGGGATTGGCCAAGTCATACTTCTTTTAAATCACTTGCATATGAATATGACCAATCTGAGGTGTAATCAGAGTACTGTCAGGATGCAAAGAGTTGATTATTCTTTCTGGAAATAGTTAATTTTTCCTTCTGTATTTAGTGCTCTGACATGACTTGATCAATTCAGCAAATATAGGGTTCCTCGTGGATTTTTTGTTTGTACTAATAAGTTAGGTTAGAAGGACCTCAAGATGTCATTTATGTCAGCCTCCTGCTCAAAGCACAACTAACTTGAAAGTTAGATCAGGATTCTGAGGGGCTTGTCCAGTAAATATCTGAAAAACTCTACTGATAGAGATGTTACAGAACCTCTGAGAGACCTGTCCAGTAACTCAGGGAGCAATACTGAACCTGACTCCCTCAGCAAATTCACTAATGAGAATAAATTGGGGAAAATACTTGATATGCTGGAGGGAAGGTTTTCCTGTCAGAGTAAGGTAACCAAACTGGAAAAATGAGTCAATGGAGCTTCATGAAGTACTGACAAAGACAAGTTTAGACCCTGGGACAGAACAACCTCATGCATCAATGCTGGGACTGACATGCCGGGGAAGAGCACTGCAGCAAAGGTCCTGAGTGGGGATCTTGATGAAAACATTCACATAAGCCAGGACTGCACTTTAATGACAAAAACTAAGCACACAGAAGACTGCTGTGATGGCTTGGCCCCAGCTGGCATGTAAGTCCCACACATCTGCTGGCTCACTCAGCCTGAAGGAAGTTGCAGGAGAGAATTAGAAGGCTGAAAGTGAGATTATTTTTTTTTGTTTGTGCTGTGTGAAAAACAAGGAGTTCATCCACTGCATCCTATCAGCAGGCAAATGTTTACTGTTTAATTGGGAAGACAAACCCCATGGTCATAAGCCACCTCTCACCTCCTTCTTCTTTTCCTGAGTTTTCATTGCTGAGCACAATCTTGTATGGTCTGGAACATCCCTCTGGTCAGTTGGGGTCAGCTGTCCCAGCTGCATCACCTCCCAGCTTTTAGTGCACCCCCAGCCCACTCTCTGTGGAGGCAGAATGGGGAAAAGGAAAGGTCTTGACGCTGTGAAAACTCTGCTCGGTAATGTAAACCACTGGTGAGTTTTTTGCCACTGTTTTGGTCAGAAATTCAAATCAGTACCATACTATGCTAGAAGAAAATCAAATCTCTCCCATCCAGACTCAGTACTTCTGTGTTTGTAAGATGATTGTCAGCTAGCTGAGAGAAGCCATTATTGCACTGGGAGGCCACTTCCAAAGCAGTATGTCTCCTTCAAGACACCAGTACAAGAAACATGTTAATGAAGTAAAGCATACCCAGCGGAGGATCACTAAGGCAGTTAGAGAGCTGGAATACATAACTTAGGATGAGACAAACACGTATCGTTTAGCACCAGGGAAGCAAAGCCAAGCAGGGGGGACTTTAATTCCTTTCAAATGGGAGATAGTGGAGAAGACAGAGAAGACTTTTTTTCTGACATGTAGAACAAAAGGGCAGGGAGTGATGGTCAAACATTGCAGTACAGCTTACAGAGAGGTTGTTGAATCTCCATCCTTGGAGATTTTAAAAATGTAGCTGGACACATTCCTTAGCAACCTCATTTGCCTTTGAAGGCAGATGTCTGAGCAAGAGGCTGGCATAGACGACCCCTACAATTCCAACCTAATAACTCCACAATTTAACAGAGAGGCTATTTCATATCCCTATTTCCCACTAGACCAGTTTGGAAGAAAATACGTTATTTATTCCTCTGTGTGATCCTATACAACCCAGATTTTTTTTCCTCTTTATTTTAAAGACTGTCTCTTCTGAATTAATTGGAATATGAGTGCAGATACATAAACACAGAGTCTCCTGTGAAGCTTTCTGAGCTGTTTCTGATGAAATTTCCACAATGGATCTGTTTGTTTGTTTTTTTTAATTAGTACAAAACTCAGTGATTTCATGCAGCTCCCAGATAGAGTTAACAAACAGTTGTTTTCTGTCCGATACAGAAATCATTTGGTACCCCTTCAAAGAATCTGCTTTTTGTTAGAAGTTTTCTACTGTTACATTTAAATATAGTATTTTTAAAAAAGAAGGAAAAAAGGGTTTTTAAGCTCCTTGAAAGAGAGTTAAGAGAATAAAAGAACACTCCTTGTCATTTTATCTTTGAAGTGAAACCATTCTGTAAGTAAATGAGTCATTTGGATTTGCTGCCTGCTGAAGTACAGTACTTGCATTCTGTAATACTGCAGGTATATATTGTTTGAATTGCAATTTCTGTAAAATTGAGCTTCTGTAAAGGTTTGAACCAGTGAGAGGAATTGAAGATGTTTTAATGTCTCCTTTCCTGAGGCGCTTTCTAAATGATGACAAATAGTGATAGGATGAAGCTTCTATTAGACAGAACTTCACAGGGTATGAAGCTGTATCCCTGGACTACAGTCCAGGAGTATCCCTGGACTACAGTCCAGGGATACTGCAAGAGAGTAATGAAAAATCATTAGGAACTTTAAAGGAGAATATGAGTTTTCTTTTATATACCAAGAAGCCCTTATGCACTATTGCTATGTTAAAGTGTCCTTCCATGTTTTCATTATTAACCTTCATTTTCAAGAACTTAATTATTCAACCATTTTAAATATCACAAATACACTTTATTTGTCCAAATGCATCCATGCTACTTTTGTTTTTTTAAAAATGAATATACTTAGATATTTAGTCTAACTCTATTGACATTATTGGCTGAGGGTCAGACAGCAGTAGCAGCCTGACAAGATATCGCTTTTCAAAGATTATGTGCTGAACTGCTGATCTTAATTCAGCTAAGGTCAAACTTGAACAAAGCTTAGTTAAAAATAATGGGTTGGACTATCCTGTCAGACAATTCAGTCTGTGTGAAATTGCTGGGAGTTCAAAAACCAACCTAGACATAAGACATAATGAGAAGAAAAACTCTGAATGAAATGTCAAGGCATGAAAATGCAAAGAAAGGTAGCTGTGAGCTCTGCAAGTATCCCATACACTGAAGTCCATTACGGCTTCATTTAAATTTGCACTGAGTACTTCAAGCCACTGATTAAATTAAAACTAGACTACCCACAAGCTTGATCATTGCATACATGGATCTATTTTTCAGTACTAACATATTTTTCACAATCTTGCTTGAAATCATTTTATTTTTGCCTACACTCAACATGAAGTTAGGAACTTGTTTCACTACCTCCATTTTCTCATTTCACAAGTTTGAAAATTAAAATTAATGTTATTTTAATTTATAAAAAACTAAAGATATACAATCAAAACTAACAGTAGAATTAACTGTATATTGTCCTTCTCTCTTCATCCATCCAGTATTGGCACTCAGTGTTAGCTTTAAAAATTGACTGTAGAATTGGGTGGTCTTTCAGTTGCTGGTTAGTGCATTTGACCTCAAGATACTGTTGAAGCTCATTGCATGAATCTCTAAATTATAGGCTGCAGAGCTTTAACACTCTCTATGAGAAATCTAGCAAGGAAAAGTTAATACGAAAACTTATGTACAGGTCTGCTGGATGTCCTAAAATTAATTTGAGAGTAATCAGTTGTCAAAATCTTGAGGTATCTTCCACGCCCAATGCAATTTGACTGGCTACTCAGTAATCAGCTATCTTAAACATTCCATAAAACCAAGTTCCTATGAAGTAACACAGTATCAGAAAGTGCCTTCTGGCTTGAACTTGGTTTCCTTGTGTGGTAGATGAGTAGATTTTATAATTCTTTTCACAAACCAACAAAGTTCTATTTAAAGAAAATAAAGTGTTTTTTCAATGACTTGTGTAAAATTATTCCAGAAGGTCAATCACTTTGATGACTTGAAACCTTACTTCTATTCAATCACAACTTGTTTATACTAGTTTATTTTTCTGCTAATACTTTTTCTTTTATGGAAATATATTTTAAGAAGAAAAGATAGCATACTTATGCCTCTTTTGTTTTACAAATGCATAGTTAGATCCTTCCAAACCCATTAAAGAAAAATAATCCTTTTTCCTCTCCTGTTGTACTGATATACATATTTTTTAATGGAAAACACCTTTTACATACAACAAGCAGAGAAAAGAAAATAATATACATATTAAAAAATATGAAGAGAATTGTTTGTAAAATGGATGTGAATGAAGATATAATAATAAGGGATATGATGCATGATGACCGGGGCCTCCCACAGAAAAGCCTGCTGCACAAGATTATTTGTAAAAGACAACTATCCTCACCACAGTAATAGCTTTGCATCCTGACTCAACCCTGTCTAAGTGTTCTGCTGATGCACAAATTCAGTCCTGGGCGTGTTGAGTCTCCAAGAGGTGACCGGTTTCATGTGCCAACACAAGGCTAATGTATTCCTGATTTTGCTAGGGAGATTTTATCCATTAAGTGGATAAAATTCACTTTAAGTGAATTTGTGTTCTTCTGCTCTAAGCAGAAACTATATATTCATTGCATATATTTAATATGTTAATTATCTATTTATGCATTGCGTAATTCTAGAGCTTACCAAATTCCTGGAAACAAACAAGTATCATGCTTCATGAACCTTCTGTTTTATTTATTTTTCATTAAAAACTTAGCTTCAGACTTTTCTAAGAAACACAGACTTCTAAAAAGCCTGCTAAATGCAACTTACAACTATTTTTTCTAGACAGGGTGTCTAGGCGGGTTTGTTATCTCTTCCTGTATGTTTAAAACCTTAGGGGCACCTTCAGTGATTGTAAAAACATTGCCGTAGTGCTCGATTTTAGCATACCATTTCCTCACAATATCTCTCTGAGCCACCCCTTCAGGGAGAGCGGTGCCTGCCAGCACAGCCTTAATCACCTTAAAGGGTCCTCTAAGAACTATAGGCTGTTGGCGTATTGTCCGCTCTGCTCCTCTAAGAGCTAAACTTACTATAAACAAGCCCTTTTCCCAGCTTGAGTATCGCTTCTCAGCGTCCTTAAAACTCCTGGAATAAAACCCAATTGGTCTGACAGGACCTTCCGGTCCCCTTTGCCAGTAGTGGCTCGACAATCCCGAGTGTGCAAACCCCCATTCAATCTGAACTG
>VXBZ01010785.1:5628-40349 GCA_013399135.1 Heliornis fulica
AGAAAGTTCCATCTTAATATAAGGAGGAACTTTTTCCCTGTGAGGGGGACAGAGCCCTGGGCCAGGCTGCCCAGAGAGGTTGTGGAGTCTCTTTCTCTGGAGACATTCCAGACCAATCTGGATGCGTTCCTGTGGGACTTAATCTAGGTGATCCTGCTCAGGCAGGGGGTTGGACTAGATGATCCTTCAAGGTCCCTTCCAGCTCCTGACATTCTGTGATTCTGTGATAGTGGGAAACATATTTCTAAAGTATGTCAAATATGTTAATGAAGCAGATTCACCCAAGATTGTTTCATGACTTTAACCTAGATGCAGACTGATTTTAAAACATCCCATATCTTTGCTCTGGTTCAAGATGGCCTCATCTTATACACAGTTGTGTGTCAGGGATTAGGAATAATATGATCCATATTGTTCATCCAGACTGCAATGGTGGGTTTGACCTGGTCAGTCCCACAGCCTTTGCTTTGCTTTGCTGAACTGCCACATCTCCCATTTGGACATGGCAGGACAGACTTGGTTTCCCAAAGTCTGATGATATTTGGTGGTTTGAGGATGAAAGCTCAGAAAGGTGAGGTCTAGGGAGGGTTTTCTTATGTTTAGAGATAGTCTGTGAAAACTGAGAGCACATCAAGCAGCTCAATCATATCCAGACAAGCTGTCAGGCATGTGTCACCTTCCCCAACTGCCCCTTGCTCAGCATATCCCCACTCAGTCCTGCAGCCTGCTAGCAGAAACAGCTGGAGTGAAACCTTACCTACCCACTGCTAAGGGATCTAGAGAGCACTCCAGACCTGGGTCCTTAGGGCCATGTAGGATGCATTCAAAGGTTTTGATGGGTCAGACTGTTGCCATTGTGAAGCTCTTTGCTAACTTATTGTAAAGCTAATTGAAACTGGGAGAGGTTCCTTGTAACTGGGAAAAGGCAAACATCATGCCTATCTTCTAGGAGTGGCCTAAAGGAGGTTCTAGTGGACTGCAGGTCATTCAATCATTAGGAAAGTAATGGAACAAATCCTTCTTGAGTGTTAGGGGAGAGACAGTGGTCACTGACCAAGGGTAATAACAATCTGTGTCTACAGGAATAGTTGTCTGCAGTATTTCTAAGTCTTTTATTGAGATGTGAAGCGGTGAGATCTATTTTCACTAGTAGCTAGAAATCCCTCCTTCAGCCCTCTGATTCTTTGCTGGTTACAGGAGTTTAATTCTGAAGAGCTGCAGATTTCCAGCATGTCAAAATGAGAGCTGAATGAGAACTTTTTTTTTTTTTGTTATTCAGAAAGAAAATAAAATGCTTTTAACACCTACTGCTAGTCTTATGATTGTTTCTACTCCAAACACAAGCTTGTCTGTGGTGCAAAAACATTGTTCTCATTTATAATCCTTGGAAATCACACAAGAAGCAGTCAAAGCCTTGCTTGGAAGGAGAGATATGACCACTGCAGGAATGAGAACAACAGCAAGAAATTACAGGTTGTAGAGTCTTTGAGACGTGTTGGATCTGAGGCACTTTCTGCTGAGAAAGTGGAAATGATCAGAACTGGAACAGCACAAGAAGGGCACCACCTAGGAGATTCTCTTCCAACTTGATCCAAAGTATGCCAGCAAGGATGGAGGAAGGGTAGGGTCTGCAAGAAAATACTTGGACCTCTTATTTTACAGGGAGAAGTGTTGGCATTAAATCCTTAGAGGAAGGGGATGGGCCTTGACCTTGTTCAGTGTCATGCTTAACTTGTAATAGGCACCCTAAACAAGGGAAGGCACTTGATGAAGTAACACCTTATGAAGAACAAGTCCAAGTATGTTCACATCTTCCCACTGGACTGGTTCCCAATCTGTGTTGTCCCCTGGATAACAAAGAAACAAGTGGCCAGAAGCATCCTGACATGGCAATTTCGTCTTCTCTTCCCAACATGAAGTGAGGATCATATGTTTTGGAAATAAATTAACTGACCAAAAAAGAAATTGGAAGTGAATGAAATTAAGTATGGCATTTTTCTAGTGCATGAGAAAGGGAAAAAGACCAGAAAATCATTTTTAGGCCTATTATTCTGCACCTACTTGGATTACAGCCCCTAACTTGTCTCAAAGTGAGACAACATGTGGGTAATTTCCCCAGTGGGATGCAAAAGTAATCCAACCTGGGTCCTGACATGTCTTCTGAGGAGAGGGGAGGTGGGATGAGAGGGCCCCAGCCCAGCCCTGGCTCTGCTTCACAGGTGCTGCCTCAGTGTCTGCTCTTGGCCATGCACCCACACGTGAGTGCATGGAGGGCCCTGCTGGTAGGAAACTCCTGAGGAGCAAGGAGAGGTTGGCACTGGCCCTACAGCCTGGGAGTTTTCCTGCCTAGGTCCATCTCACAGCACTCTGCACCATGTTTGTACGAGGGTGGAGTGGCCTGAGGAAATTCTGGTTTATTTTGGTTTCACCTTTGGCAAAAGATACTGACATTAATTCATTAAAGTTTGCAAAATACTTTTAGTTTCTCTGATGAGAGCCTCTATAGTAGTGCATAGAATTCAATTATTCAATTATTAATTGTTGTGATCAATAATTCAAACATTCAATTATTAATTGTTATTATTGCTGTTACTCAGATCAGAGACTAACACAGAACAGCTCCTGGCCTGCCTAAGAGCAATGCATCTTCAGTTACTGCCTCCAAAACTTCTTTTGCTTTGGCAAATAGCTTGCACATATCAGAGCACCCAGCTTGCACACTGCTGTGTCCCCTCTGGAAGCCCCAGCCTGAGCAGGAACCATGGGTTGTTATCATACCACAGCACCTTTTGCCTAGCAGGAGGGGGATGTGGCTACTAAAATCCAAACCTGATATTCCTTCAGTTTTACAAATGCAATTCTGGAGCTTGATTCACCGTGAAGAGAGATGTGTTTCTGCAAATGTTTAAGCAGGGATGATATCCATGACATCCATGTAGCTCTGGGAATGTCACTGTGGACATGTCTAGTTGAGAGATTGCATCTGAAAGGAGTGTTGTGTTAAAACTCCTCTGTCAGTCTTTTATTTCATGATGTTCTGGTTCAGGAGAAGCTTGCAGTCTTCACACATGTGCTTGAGACTGTGGTAAAGGTCATAGAGCCTGTGGGCAAATCTGTTCACAGACACCTCAGCATCTGCACCTTGCATAGACATAGTCATCTTCATGCTCAGTGCTGACCAAAGAGGAGCCTGCGACTGCAAATCCTCCCCCTTTCTGAATGATGACATGGACCCTGCAGCACACAACCTGGCAGCAGAAAGCAGGTCACTCCAAGGATTAATACTGATTGCAAGTAGAAGTAAAAATCAGTATTAAAATTATGTAAGTGGCAGAGGCACAGCCAAGGGGAGGGATTCCTTTGTGGCACATAAATTGCTCTCAAGAGGCTGTGTCTCTCACTGTTGCTTGTCAAGGGCCTCCAGGACAGCTGCTGACCTGAAGACATCTCCTGTGTGCAGTCTGATGTCCACGTGTCTGAATTGAAGCTGGCGGTGGGACCACTCAATGTGTTGGTCAAACAGCAGAGGGGTGAAGAAGGGGCCCACTCGTACACAGCAGCCATAGGTCTGCCCCACTGCATATGCATACACAGCAATCACATGGACCAGCTCTTACCACCTCCCACCAGCACACTCTGCTCTTGCTTCCTCCAGAGTTCTTTGTGCAGGTCACAGTGATACCTTTATCTTCATCCTACAAAGTGAGCAAGGCTTTCTTGCTGAAGCTGGCACACTGAATTGCTTTCCTGGGCTGAAGGACAATCATTGCTTTGAAGCATTTTTTCCTAAAGACAGATGTTGAAAAAGGAGGTGCCTTGTCCTAAAGTAATTCTCCTCTTCTCTAGTCAATAGCAATAACCCTTCATCTTGCCTTAGGCACCTGCCTTAGTCTGAGATTAATAATTTCCTGAAGTGGTCACTGAACCAGAAAGAGTATTGCTAAAGATTCTGGCAGTAGAGGGAAGCAGAAAGGGCAAATCTAGCACTCACAATGCTATTAATGCTTCAACTCAACTCTTGTGCAGAGGTTTGGCCTGAAAAGCCAAGCTAAAACCACAGAGTAAATGAATCATCATCAGGGAAACAGAATTTCCTCTGGTTCCCATGTTGGATTAAGTAATGGTGACTAAGAGGACAGCAGGAGTCAGACCAGCTGAGGTGATCCTTGTCAAAACTTGGCCCAGGGGGGAGTACAGGATGCTGCTCTGTGGAGATGGAGGTCTTCACAGCCTGCTTATAGGTTTGGACAAAAGACAGCAAGGCAACAAGGGTATGGTGAGAGCAGAGGCAATTGCTAGGGACACCAGAACTGTAGCCCCAGAGTGCAGAGATGATGAACATCAACTCTGAGAAATAAATATACCTGAGACACAACTGAAGTTGCTCCAAAGCCCTGTGGACAAAGCCAGCTCTGTGGACATTGGAATCACCCATCACACTGGGCTTTTGTTTTATTCAGGACGGATGGATGGATGGATGGATGGATGGATGGATGGATGGATGGATGATAAAGGAGTCCCACACAACAAGCCTGCTGCATAAGCTACATACAGTGTCTCTGCTCTCTACAGTGTTGTGACTTTACGTCTGTCAGTTCCCACTCCACAGGGGCCTTTGCCAAATTTGTTCAGCCCCTCATCAGCAGAAGCCAGGAACTGTCCCTGCAACAGAAGAAGCTATCATCATCTCCTGGTGCACAAACTGACATCTTCTGCAGGGCCAACATTGCTTAGCAAGATCCTATTTACAGGGAAATCTCTCTTGTGTGGAAGTACATTTTCTCACACTTCATTTGCTTTGCTTTGCTCTTACCCTGCGAGATTTCCCTTCACGCAGTGACAGGAATGAAGGTACAAGGGAGACCCCCCCCTCTCCCCCACCAGAAACACTCCATAAACATGAACTCCACTTGGAACAGCGTGGGGAAGTGTGACAGCTCCCACTGATGAAATCCTGAAAATAAATCTTTGACAAATTAGGGGTATCACTCAGCTGCACCCTGTGCTCACTCTCACCCACGGTAGCAGGTTTTCCCCCTCTTCTCTTCTGGTGCTTGGCACGTCCTCATCCCTGCAGCGTTTCTGTGCCATCCACTAACAGATAGAGTCCTGTCATCAACATCCATCACAAGTGGAGCTGCTCTAGCGTGGCCCCAACAGTAACTATGGGGAGATTGGCATCTATTTCCCACGATGCTGATGGAAGGAAACGTTCTGTTCTGTTACTCTGTTTTCAGTGTTTTCATTTTTTTCTTGTTAAAAGCCAATAGTGAGAGCTTTGGTTTGACTCAGTCCACAGTAGAAGTGTGCTTTCCTGCAATGATGAATTGCTAAGGGGATGTGGTCATTGTTGGCTCCTGTTTTTTCCTTTGGGGTTGGAAGTTTTACCATACTGTATTTCCCTTAGCATAACCCAGTCTGCACCAGAGCAAATCATGAGAATCACAAGGGTGTGGAAATGCATCCAGCAAGGCATCTGGCCACACAGAAACATTGCTGCCTCATACACTCATACTACAGATCCCAGTGTTTATTTATCCAAGACAGTAAAATAATCCCAGGTTGGTTTTTAAATGAGAGGCTTAGTCATGGTGACAAGGTAAAATACTGTATTCTGGGATGGGAGTGTGCACGCTTGTCAAACCCAGCAAAGTGCAATGAGTTGTGACAGACTGAAACACTTTGAAGTGGTTTATTCCACAAAATGTAGCCCTTTCTCCTCTAAAAATGAGCCATCTCCAAATGAGGACATGGGCAAAACATAAGATCTGTGTTCATCTTCTGTCAGCTGTGACTTCCCTGGGGAGAGAAGCACCACACATAGACTGCACGGCTCTTTGCAAAGCCAATGAGAACAGCAGTGACGTGGAAACTGGAGGTGTCAGAAAAGTTGATCAATGTTGTTTCACAAAGGATGTCATAATTCAGTCTCCCTCTCATCAGTATTTCACCTTTCTAAGCTGTGGTGATAGCAAAACAGGGACCATCCCCTGAGACACCTTGTGTGGTGGTTGAAAGCTCTAGGTCTGCTGGGATATCTGGGCTGGACGAGGACTGGGCTGGGCTGGAGAGCACTGCCCCAAACTTCTGCAGGGCTGCACTTTGAACCTGCTGGGACCTGCTGGCTCTTGCTCCCAGGCTGCAGTAAGTGCCTTCTGCTTCTCGAAATGGTTCATTTCCACCAAGCTCCTGCAAATCATCTGGACAGCAGGGTGTCCGTCTGGGCCTCAAGCTGAAATCTAGTGACTCAGGCAGTTTCCCTTGGCATTCTGATTTCTTATCCAGGACTTGCCTAATTAAAGTGCACAGACTGTGCCACGGAGCTGATGGCAGGATGCTGTGTTGTCTGTAGCCTAATGAGAACCTGCTTTTAGTTGGGTAAATATGAACTCGTAATGAGGTCTCCTCCACGCAGACAGCAGTTCACACTCCTGACATAGCCCACTCGCATAATAATTTAGCCTCCTTGCCAGAAATGAAGCACACTGTAAGTGCCATGGTTGTGGGGGAAGAGGGAGGAAATCTGCCCCACTTGTGTGATCATGAAAGAGCTGTTGTTGGTGACTTCAGCACTGGATGCTAATTGCGAGTAATGTAGATTTGTACGGACAGGAATAGCAACACCTATGTGAGTATGGAGTAATTAAGCAACTATTTCTCTCTAAAAAAAACCTGCATTTTATCATAAAATCTGAATCTGACACATTGTGTTGAAGGTAATTAAGAGAGATTCAGAAACATGAAAGACAATCTCACAGTACTCCGCAAGGACACGCTATTAAATACTCTACTTAGAGGCATTTGTAAAAGCTACAGAAGGAAGTTTCAGGGTCTTTAAAATAATGCAGGAATGATCCATCTCCCAAGCATGGGCTCTCTGGGAACATTTGAAAGCCTTTTTCTTACTGTATTTTCCTTCCCAGGCACCGAATGGTGAAGTCTCATCTGAACAAAGCACAGATGTCAAAGCTGTTTTCAAACATTAATGAGCTCCACAAATCTTTGCCACGCGCTGCTCGCATTATCTTTTAAATTAACATATTTGCTCACTGGATCTGTTCAGGGCTGGTGAGCACCTAACCCCTATCCCTGCCCTGCTTAAAATGTGTGCTGCCAAGCACAATTGACAGCCTGCTACAGCCAGGAGCAGGAGACTAAGTGCTTGGGGTTATCTGGAAGCACACAGCAAATGCAAACTCAGGAGCTCTGCAGAGTTTCTCCAGCTCGTGTTAAGCCTTTCTTCATCCAGAGTATCGGGGTGGATGTTTTGGGTGACCTTTACAGGTCACCCTCCCTGACCCTGTAGGGTTGAGCACTGGTGCCCACCCCATGTATCTTCAGAAGGAGATGATGTGGGGCCCCAGCACAGGAGCAGCATATTTCTGCAGGAGTGGGTAGCAGTGCCACTTCTAGAGCTGTGTTCTCAACCTCTGCCTCTCTGGGGCGAGTTTAGAGTCTTTGCTACTCAACCAGCAAATCCCTGAAAGCCCTGAGATGTGCCTTCTCCTGAGACACCTCTCTTCATGAGACATCAGAGCAAGAATCAGAGAAGCTGCTTGTCCTGGTCCCTGGGAGGTTTCCAAAGAGCCAGTCTGTCAGTAAAGATCTTTCCAGCCCTGCCTCCCATCCACCTTCAAGCTTCAGAGTGTCTCTTCCTGTCTGCATTGGGGGCTGCAACACAGGACAGGGACAACCTGGAGATGCACTGGTGGCTCCTAGCTTGGAGTGCATATCTGGTGTTTCAGAAGAAGAGCAGATAAAGGTGGAGGGCAGATTTGCATGTGGGGGTGTCGTTATGGGAAATGGGTAACCATGGCTAAACAAAGTTTCCACCAGTCTCACAGAGTTCTCTAAACTGCAGATACTCTCTGTGCTTATTCAGAGACCAAGGAAAATAGATAAAAAAAGATAATAGGGGAGGGATCAGGGAAGATGTAATTGTCAATCCGTGCAGCTTTCCTCTGCTGGTAGTTCCTGGGGAGAGACTACATGTGATGCATCAAATGAGGGAATCTCTTTTAATGAGAAAATAATGAAGAATAAGTAACAAGAACTCTATTTCCAAGGATTAATGAAACTCTATGGAGTCAGAGTTATTTGCATAAGCACCTATTCTGAAATGAATATTTATAGATCATTTTATGGCCTCCCAAGTATCTGTGATTCATATCTGTGGGACAGCTATTTTAACAGCAGCATCTCTCTTTTCTCACTGTTCATGTGGTTCAACTTGTGGCTTGAGGGCCTTGTCTGCCTCCCCCCACAGAGCAGGAGGAAAAAATCAAGCCTTATGTCTTGATTTAATATATCTGGAGAGAGAAAGATACTTGGTTTCTAACTTGGGTCAGCAAAGCAATGTTTACTAAGTGTGTTGTAGTCTTATGGTTTTACTGTGTAGGTAATGACTCAACAAACCCTTCTTTTTTCTTTCTTATTTATTTATTTGTTTGTTTGTTTATTTATTTATTATTATTTCCCCCCTCCTCAGTATTTCTGGAATTGTCTTCTGCTACAGAGCCATCCCCTTGGACTCATCAGTATCTTCATTTTCTAGTTTATCCCTTTCTTTCCTCGTAAGACTCCTTAGCTCCCTGCTGCACTGTGTGCAGCTTCAAGGGCTTGTACTACCAGCAGCAGGTTCCCACGAGGCTGGTTCAGATGCAGACCTTCCATTCCCAAGCAGAGTATTTAAAAGAGGAAACTGAATAATTCTTTCTGCAGAAGCACATCTGAGCCTCTGTGTGCTTTCAGTAAGGAATGGTGTTAGATTAACAGTGCCGGTTCTGGGCCCCTGATATTGTATTGACTATTCATCACTATCACAAAGTGCAGCTTATTTTTAGCATAATCCCTTAAGAAATTGTAGGGAGACTTGTCACTCCCTGAGTAGAAGTGACAAATTGCGACCTCTCCCAGAAGCACAGGAGCATCACATATCTGAGATGTCAGTAACCAGGGCACATGATTTTTTTCTGCTTCAAATTGACACTGTTTATGTAGTTTTACACAGTATTTGAGCACAGTATGTGCCTACCAAAGGCAGCCCTGCTTAGCACAGAGGTAGTTTTGAATGAGTCCTTGCACCCTGCTGTGTCAGCACTCCCCAGCCTTCCCCAGGCAGTGCTACAAAGGGGGATGCCCCAGCCTGCTCTGTGGCACAGACACTTGCCTCTGTTGCTAAAACTGCAGAAAGATCTGTGGAAATTCCTGCAAAAACTTTCTCTCTCAAATATTTGGTTGCCAGAAATCCATTACTGGATTTCTGGCAACCAAATATTTTCTTTCATGCTGTAAGACAGCTTGGCATTACTAGATCATGATTACACTGAGCATTCCACAGCATTTTGGGGTGCATTTACATGGGAAAGTATCCTAGCAAATTATTCTAAATAGCAACTGTCCTGTGAATTAAGTACTTGTGTGAATGAAAGTACAGTTCATCATCAAGATTTCATTTCACAATAATTTCTGTTTTGTCTGGTGAAAGCTATGTCTCCTACCCTATATGTTTAACCCTGTGTCTGCCAAGTGGGGGTCAGTTTGACCTCCAGAAGTACACAAAACCATCAAAGGAAGGACAGGTTCTCTGAAAACATCCAGAGAGAGATTCAGCTCATCTAAGTTCACTGCCTACATACCTAAGAAAGAGGTAAAAACCTCTCCTTCCTTCTTCTCCTTCTGTAAACAAATATGGAGAGCAGCTCAGACCCAATGTAAAGTTATGTCATCAGGAACCCACTGCTGAAAGCCCATCCCAAAAGAACAGCCTGGACCCAGGGCTTGGCTCTGGTCACTCCACCTAAATGTGCTGAGGTTCTTCTACCCTTTTTCAGGAGTAAAACTAAAGTCCCAGCTCTCCAAGCCAGACCATCACCTTCACAGCCAGGAAGACTGAGGCTGGATGTGGGAAATAGGGTAACAAGCCCTCTTGCAGAAATGCAGGGAACTTTGCTTGCCTGGGGCTTGTGAAGAACCTCCTCATGCACTGTAGTTTGCTATTGAGATGAACCTACCTGAGGACATTGGGTCAGTCCTTGGCCAAGTATCTTCCACACCTGGTGGTATATCATCCCACAGTATTCCTTTAGAAGTAGTCAGAGTTTAGCAGCTGGTATAATTTTGGGGATATGTGAAGTCCTTGCTGAGGCTGCTGAGGATGGGTGGATTGCTGCCCAGGCAAGGGTTCTCACTGAGCAGACTGTAGGTGACACCATCTTCAGTTTGGTCCTAATTCCAGGTTAATTTGCAAAAGCAAAGTCTTTTGAAGTTTCCAGCTTGAGTCAGGCTGGGATTCTACCTCCACCTCAGCTGACTAGAGGTTGCAGCCTGGAGCTTCTGTCTAGCTTCTGGTAGAGAAGACTGAAATATGTCAAGACTACAGCGATGAGACAAAATGTAATTTCTGTTTTCTGCCTCAGATATGTCTCTCCAGGATGCCATGGAAAGCTCTGATCTTGTGCTAAAACCCCAAGACATGTTTGGGTTTTTGCTCCATTCCTGGGAAGGTTCCAGAGCAGGAAGGATAAATCCCCAAAAAGGAATCTGATGGCTGCTCTGCAAAAGAACAAACAAAAGGTGGTCAAAGAGGAAAGATTCAGTCTATAGTTGTCTCTTGTGTGCCATGGAAGCCAGATTCAGGACAGAGGAAGCACACAGCACCTTACAGATCAAGCTCACTGGAGAGGTGAGATGCTAAGGGCTAAGAAAATATGATATTTGTAGAGTTGCCTGGCTTGTTCTGAGAGAACCGTAGAAGTGCTGGTGGAAAGGGTCCTCTGGAGAGCTCTAGTCCATTTTTCCTCTCCAAGCAGGACAATCTCCAACAGCAGATCATGCCAGGTGTGGCTTTGTCTAGTGATCCTGAACACTTCCAAGGACTGACACTATGCCTGCCCTGGGTGACCTGTTTCAGGGCTGTGCTGCAGTGATGATTTTTGTTATTAAAAATAGGGAAGACACAGAGATGAAATATTGATGTGAAGAGGGTTCCCAAACACTGGTTAAATCAGTGGATGAAATCAATTGGTAGGTCCTGCTGTTGCTTATCTGCTGCCAGCTGTTCCCCGTAACTGTGAACTAAAAGCCCATCTGCTAATCTTCCAGCAAGCCCAAGCCAGACCTTGTCCAATATACAGTTCCCTTAAGAATAAGCAGTTTCTATGTCAGTTTGGCACTGCAAAAACTGACATTAAGGGCATATAATTTTTCTCATCCCCAGTTTTCCATCAGAGAGGAAATACAGTGATAACTTCCTCAGAGTCTCAGATGAAGAAATGCCTGATACATTAAAAGTCCCCAATTTAGTTATCCTGATTTGTCTGCACCTTTTTGACTCTTCAGGATATTGTAATTTATATTTATGAGATTATAGAGACATTTAAACATTATAAACTTCCCAAGTACTCAGAGTAAGGAGAGAAAAAAAGAACTTTTTACTTTGAGTTTATGAACAATGCAAGTAAAGTGAAACCTAGAGGATGCAGGCAAGAAGTGTACTGTTGGGCAAAGTGGAAAAGCAAAAGAAGTCAATCTTAGCTGCAATTTGGGAGTGTACTTCAGTAAGCCTCCCCCATCTGCAGTACAGGGCTGTAGGGAACTCACAGCTCCCTGGAAACCTGTTCTGAGTGTTCAGAGAGGTTCTGGACAGGCAGGAATGCTCTTCAGGATCCTATGTATGGCACACTACAGCTGACAACTCCATGAGACTTCATCCACTGCTGGCTACTGCCTCCACTTTGCACATTGTGCTGGATGGTGGAGGACCATGGTCCCTCTTCAGCATCATGGCCTCCTGTGTTCAGCAGAGCAGGTCCACCCAGTCAGTGAACTGTCAGGGGAACTCATTACCTGGTTTAACCCTGGGGGACCCCTCATGCAGAGAAGATACTCAAGAGGATTAACTTGTCCCCACCCCAGTTGCTGACACACAACTGGATGGGTAAGTGAGGTACCACATGTTGGCACAGAACATCCCTGGCTCACAGTTACAGCACAAGGTTTTGTTGGAGAGATTGAGTTGATCAGTGTAAATCAAACTGCTGGAATTAAACCCAGCTACGGATTAATCTCTCCTGGAAGCAAGCACTTGGAAAGCCCCATGTGGTGGCCTCCCAATGTGGCAGTTATTCATAAAGAGTGACAATGTACATTCCTCCTAATTGGGTGA
Organism: Heliornis fulica; assembly: GCA_013399135.1. Lineage (NCBI taxonomy): Eukaryota > Metazoa > Chordata > Aves > Gruiformes > Heliornithidae > Heliornis > Heliornis fulica. Next base: position 17,795 of record VXBZ01010785.1, read on the forward strand.
TGTATGGGTTTCACCCCCTGCCTAATTCACCATCCAAAACTCCTGTCCGTTTCTTTATCAGAGCCCTTTGTGAAGGAAGCTTCACAGGCCTGTAACATGCTGCCTCGCTTCTTCCCATGAAGCTTTTGGTCTTTTTCCAGATCTTTTGATCAGAAATATCAGAAAAACCTAACAGATGATGGGATGGATTCCACAGAGCCAGGATTTTGAAAAGGACAGAAGCATTGTAGGTCCCAGGAAAGAAAAAATTCCTTCAAATATTGACTCTAAACCCAGCTGAAACCCTATCACTTGCAAAAGCTGTGTCCTGCCAGGACTAACCTTATCCATCCTTTGTTCCTGATGGGTGCAGCAGCACATATCCCCCCTCTACACCTGTGGTTTGACACCTTAGAGACTCAGCCAGCACTCCTTAGGCTGAGCTGAACCAGTCCTCTCGTGGGAATGTCAATAGTACAAACATCTCCAGCCATGCTCCTTCTGGCCAGGATTCTTCTGTCCCCTGCAATCCCTGAAGGCTGAATATTTGGACCATTTTGTAAGAATAATTGCCTGGTTTCTGTGTCAAAGCCTGTGGTAATCAGCACCAACAGTATTTGTGGGTTTGAAAACTTGGATCCAGCTGACAGGGAAGTGACCTTTCCTGAGAAGAACATGCTCTCTAAAATCTGATAGTATGGTGTAGCAACTGAAAGCATTTTGTTCTATGTAGCACTGAGCCCTCTCATAAAGGTGTCTGCTGACTGTTCTCCTTAGCCTAGTTCAATTATTTTCCTCATCTTGAAATGACAGGAAAAGGGAAAAAAAAAATCTTTGCTGGCAACAGTATGACAGAAAGCACAGTGAGGTGATGCAAACAGGCCATTTCTGTGTGCACTGCAAGACCCATGGCACTTGTTGGGTTCTTCAGCCCTTCACTGAGGGAAACATAAGGGAGCATCACGCCTCTGTGAGACCTGGTCTGGGAATGGTCTCTCTTCCACCTCCATCCACATATGGACAATCCCGTTATCACATGTAGTAGTTTCACATGACATACGGTCATGCCAGACTGGCAGCAATGTTTGGCTCACACTCAGAAATAATTTGCAAAAAAGAAATAAAAATATTAAGATGCAAGAGCAAGAAAACTGTGTCAGTGGTGTTTGGCTGTAACCCAAGCCCAGTAACACAGCAGGCGTGGGAGCTCCCTCGGATGTTTTTGCTTGACAAACTCCCACTTGAAACAGCTGATGAATTTCAATATTTGGACAGATGGCTGGATTCCAAAATCTGATTTTAAAGTACACATTGAAACTCTTCAGAAAGTGCAGTATAACTTCCTTTGCAGGAAATTATTTGTTCAGAAAAGGATACTTTTCCTTTTACATTGCTTTGATGACCACAGTCAGTAACATCTTCCCACCACAGACTGTGCTGGACCTGTGATAATTTCCTTGCTTGTATTCCCTCCCTGTGTTATTTGGAAGAGGTGTGCTAGGGATCATCATGTTTACAGTGCACTGATTCTTTTCTGCAGTTGATAAGGATCTGCTATTACCAGGTAACAATCACTGAGTGGTCCAATTTAGCAGAGAAAGTTTTCAAACTATCCACTTGCTGGAATCTGAAAAGCTGGGATGGAAATTATATGTCACATAATAATCAGAATGATAAAAAGGAAGATAGAAAACAAAATTAATAACATGATAAGCTGAATCATAACCATTCCTTCCTCCAAGTCAGTGACATTCTTCTGAAAATAATCCCCATGATCCAGGCCCTGCTGAGACTTTGCTCTAGACAAGGCACCCACAGTGGAGAAGATCCCAACAGTGACTGGCTAAGAGCTCAGAGTGGATTGGGGGAGAGTCAGGATTAAAAATAAAGTTGTCTACATCTTGAAATGCTTTGGCCACTCCAGGAAAAAAAAAAAAAAAGCAGAGAAAGAAGTTTGTGACACCAGTTTTATTAATTAAAGCAGGTAAAGATCTCCATGCTGCTCAAAGCCCCATCACCTGCTCATTCATTACAGGGTTTACATCACCTTTTCATTACAGGGTTTAGTAAAGAGGCTGAAGATGAAGATGTGCCTGGAAAGAGCTTGTTACTCCTCAGATGTCTGCTGAGCGTGAGTGCTTGATGCACAGCCTTCCTCCTCTTCTGCCCCATGAACTTACCACCTAGAAGACAAACACCTGACAATATCTCAACTTAAACACTTTCTGATTAATGCAGGAGGAAAGCAGGTTGCTAAACTTCCCCTGATGCTTGGGAAACAGTGAAGCACCTACAGAAGCACAGATGAAGAAAGGAGAAGAGAGGATCTCTAGGGATGTAAGATGTTCCCTGCATTATTTACATCACAAAGAGGGGCTGCCTCAAAGTGCTGAGTGTTGTTGAGGGGGGTGATGTTGTGCTCCTGATGGTCCTTGGCAGGGATCCTATGATGGATGTTAACTTATCTGGAAAGCTGTTGGCATTGCTTGTCCCTCCCACCAGACAAAGGACAACAAAAAGAAAAGGAAAAGAAACTTTTTGTTATAATTGTGGGGTTTTTTTCTGTTAAAACAATTCTGTCTGGGGGGAAGATGTCATTGGGTGCTCCTTGTCCTCAGGAGACATCAGAAGAGGGAAAACCTTTTATTTCCTGTGTAAGGGATGTTGGAGCCCTGCATGAAGTGAGATACCCCATGTTAGTCCCAAGGGTCAATGCCATGGTGACACACGTTCCCTATGATATTATCAGCATGGAGTCATTGAGGCCATGTGAAGTCCTCCCATCTAATGAACCCTTCTAATGAATCTTGTCTAATCCATTAGCCCAGAGAGTGCTTCTCCTGCTATGGAGTACCGAGAGGTATTCACATCTTCTCACAGTGCAGCACCATGGTATGGGGAGGCTCACAAATCATATGTTGTATACTGGATCCTGCTGAAGATGAAGATTTTTACTCTGTTAGCCTGAAAAACATGTATTCCAAGTCTTATTGGATAGTAAACTGCCTGGAGGCTTTTTTATTATTATTTTTATTCCTCAAGGAAGACATTTATTAAGCTCCTTCTTTGATCATACAGGGGGCTAGAAGACTCATCTATGGCTGTGCAAATAAGACTGCTATTTTGTTCCAGCACCAGGAATAGGTTGGTTTAGTGAGAAAGATTTATGAACAGCTCTCTTCTTTGAGGCTATGGTGTTAATTAATTGCTCATGGAGTATTTGGATCAAAAGCATATTTATTCATGCAATACTCAAACATTAAGTATTTTGTGCATTTCACAAATATTTCTAATATGTGCCCACAGAACAATAGATCAGCAAATGAAGCAGCTGCAGAAAAGACAGTTCAGACATACTTCTGAAATAGTCAATTATTTAGATTAATTAATGAGTAATGACTATGCATGTATTTTGAAGATAATCTGACTATTACTATGCCACAACTTTCAGCTGTTTCAGTCAGCAATGACATCTCCAGCAGACACACTCCTTACAGTAGCAAAGGGAGTGCTGCTTTACACAAACTTCAAGGTTTCCCCTCCCACTGCTGCTGCTGCCTGCCAGGAGCCCCGTTAAATAGAAACAGCATCTCCCTGGACTAGCAGAGGCTCATGTTTAAACTGGTTCCAGGGAAGGAAAATACCTGTGTAGGTATCTAACAGAGTAGGCAGGCATCCATTGGGATTTATTCTGTAAATGCCTCGGAATCTAAAGCCAGATTCTTATCTGTGCTCAGGCATCTTCCTCCCATAAAATTACCAGGGATTACAACGTGCTTTTAGAAATCCTAATGGGTGCTTATTTGCATCTTTATGTGCCTAACTACTTTTAAAAGCCCAAAACATTCCTAGCAGCCAAGTCTAAAGGAATCCAAGGGAAATACCCTGGTCTTCTCTTGTTCTGCATTTTGGGTCAGGTTCATGTATTCAATGACACTTTGTAACTCATCGCTGGCCTGTGCAGCCTTTCAGGGGTCGTTACCCATGTAGGACTCTCTTCTGATAACCACCATCATTACCCCCTTTACTTCTTTATATCATTCTACCTTTTTCCAGAAACTTCCCTGAGTTTCCTAGTAGTACTAAAACATGCCTGGAAAGCTCTAATTAATGTCACCAAACTATTGTTTGTCCTGTCTGACACATGAACACCCAGATGTCTCATTCTGATAAAGGTCTGTGGGCCGGGGGAGGGGTGTGGTCTCTCATTGTACTTGTTTACAATGGGTGATGAAAATGGAGAAATAGTATTTTTAAAGTATTTAATTTATATACTTTATGAACCATACTAACAGCAGTGAAAATTCATGAAGCATGTTCCATGCAGCCATGAAACATCTTTCTTGGCTTTGTACTCTATTGCACTGTTGATGCCTTGCAGGGTTTTTGGCAGTTATTGGGTTAGGAATGAGAAAGGTCTGATGCTGAAATATGCTGCCCCAATGTACTTACAATGTGTGGCTTTCTGAGGCCCTTATATACATACATTCTCTGGGAATGGGGGCTACTGAGCAACTAACCTTTGCACTTCTCAGAACTGCAGCCTTGACAGATAGTGTGACCTGGTGTGACCGTTTTGGAAACTAAACATGCCCAGGATTGATTCCAGCCTGGAGTTCAGTGTAACTTGGCTTGTAGCCATATCACTGAAACCCCCACTAGAATCCAAAAAGCTCAGTGGGAAGGTCCCCAGTCCACAGTAGTCCCATTTCCATCCCTGAGCACTGCCTGGGAGAGTGTTGGTTGGCTCAGGTCAAAAGTGATCCATGAGATGTGCTGCTGCTGCTGCTCAGATGGTGTGGGCAAATGTCAGACAGTGCTTAGTCATTTCGAGGCCTGACTGAACTCCTAGGCTGGGACACAGACCTTAGTTCCCGATTATGGGGTTTGGTTACTGTGTTTTATTCCATCAAAGGACAGGGAGAGATGGTCCTCCAGCTTCCCTCCTTCTCTCTGCATCACCAAGACAGAGGAGGGATGCATGCTAAGAGATGTGTGGAGACTCCTTATGTGAAGACACCTCTCTGCTTTGCTCTTCCTACTGAATATTCTCCCTCAGAGAGGGACTGGAAAAAATAACAAAAAAAAACCCCCTAAAACCAAACAAAAACCCATAACACAACACAAACTGAACAAATTGCTCTGCTGTAAAATATTTAAGAAGTAAAATGGTACCTGCAGGAACCTCCTACAATTATATCCAGCCCAGAAAGCTCAGCAAATGACAAGGGCACAGTGAGACTGTCAAAAGCTGTTTCTGGAAGGACAGCTGAGAGTAAAACACACAGCTCTGTATGAAGGGGCCAAGAGGATGGGGCATAACCTTTCAGATCATCAATGGTACCTTCCCCACCCTTCCTCAGCAGGCAGGGAAGAGTTTTATAAATTATGAAGGATCCAGAGACACCCGATATTCTCAAAGAAATGAAACCAACTGCAAAAGCAGCTGGAAGTGTCTTCTTGGATTTCATCAGGGGACTAACATCTCCCTGGCATGACCTAGGAATGAGAAGCACTAATATAAGACAATGGTGTGCCAACTTACTTGACTAACCCCTTGGGGCTATAAGACCCCCAAGAGAAGCCCCTTGTCTCCTTTCCCTTGGGAAACCGCTGTAAAACCTCAGAGGTGTAAGTGGCCCATTGCTACTCCAAGCCCAGGGGCAGGGTTGGTATCCTGTGACACTGCTCTGAAGCCTTAACTCTTCCTGGGTGTCCCATGCTCTAGTCTCAGCTCTGTGCAGCAGCTGCGGGGGTTCACTTCTCTCTGTTCCTAAAAAGCTGATCATGGTTAAGTCCTTGGACAGACTTGCAGCAAAACCATCTCTTCCACTGTAGAAAGAAGACCTGCTGGAGGTAGAGATGATGCCACTCTGCCAAGCAAAGGAATAATGCCAGGGATTTCCAGCTCCTGTGCAGAGGATTGTGAGCAGCAGCACCAGAAAAGCAGTAGATACAAAGTTCTGCCTGATGGAAATATCACCATGCCCAGTGTCCATATAAGTCTAATTTCCCATGGATGCCGAGGTGAGTGAGAAGCTTGAGGGATCCTGGTTGGCTTCTTACTGAAAGTTGTCACCCCTTCAGGCTTTTTCAGATAGTCACCATTTCCCTTCCCTCCTAAACAGGTTTCCAGAGGGCCATGAAACCATGTAGGCTTCTCTCAGACACTGCTCTGTCCCACTGAACTTACCAGGAGCCAGATTTGACTTCTTTCATGTTCATGAACAGCACAGGTAGGCAGGTAAGAAAGCATGAACAGTCAGCTCTAAAGCTGAGATAATTTCTGAGCAACATGAAGGAGCCCTGGTCTCACTTCTGACAAATTATTTCCACTCTACCTGCATTTTCTGTTACCTCAAAAAATGTGTTCCTCAGTTGTGGGGCCCAGGCTGCCCATGCTGGGTGGATGACTCTGATGAGAGGTTCTTTTTCTGGCAGGCACTTGTGGTACAAATGTGGGATAACCCAAACTCCATCTGAGTACCAGGATGGTCATGAAGAAGAGCCAATCCATGGAAAGAACCTAATGGAAGGGAGAAGGAAAAAAAAAAAAAAAGAGAAAAGACATATTATGATCTGGCCCAGAATAGTTTTGGGTTTATGTCTCCTTGGCTTCACCTGATCCAAACAGAGGCACAAAACCCCACCCAAAACCAGTATGTAAACCTAGGAAAGAGGTTTGGAAAAACTATAACTGTAGGCTGCACTTAATTAAAAGAAGAAGAAGAAGCAAAAGAAAAATTCACCAGGTTTAACTTAATGACCTGACACACAAAATACCTATAAATAAAGAAATTTGAATGGAAAGGAAGAATATTTCTGTACAACCTAACGGCAACCATGTCTGTGTGGCAATAAAGAAGCATCACCCTCTCAAGAAGACACCTTTGAAGCTACAAAAAGTTAAATTTTGAAGTTAAATCCTATGATAAATAAAATATTACTGAACATTGATTGACTGCAGGAATAGCTATGGATTAGCATAGCTTGAAATGAAATGCCAGTCTATGTGTAGGTGTGGAGAGGGGGCTGTGCACAGCATGCTTGGCATATACTTCGGATCCTGAAAGCAGTTATAAGAAAAAAGGCTTATAGAGAGCCTTAAAGACTTAGTAAATCTCTTATAGCTGGACATGCATGGGATGCAGAATTCAGGATCCATCTAATATATTTGCATGCTTTGACGGCTGAAGCCGTGCTCCCACTTTAACCTGCAGACACACATCTGCAGGGTTCAGGCTTTGAGCCTGGTGGCCAGCTGGCCTAGGGTGCAGGAGCAGTGCTATTGCAGACCCCTTTCTACAGGGTGATCCCTGCATTAGCTCAGGGGCTTGTGGCAGCATTAGAGCCAAATGTGCATCTACCTCATCTTGCCCCAAAGCAGGGTGACACACTAACCTGTCACTGCCTCCACTAGTGCTTCACAGTCTTATTTTCAGCAACATCCTCTTCCACATCCCCAAAAATGACCTTGAGCAGTGTAACAGGGTGTACAGACAGTCAGAGCTCCAGGAAGCTCTTCCTACTGTGATCTCCTAAGGGGTGCTGCAGGGGTGGGACCCAGGCTTGCTCTGGGGCAGATCTGTTAAGTCTGGTTTCATAACCAGACCCACATTGTTCATATATTTAAGCTCATCCATTTTACCTGACTTACAAGATAAACCAAGAGCTGAAACAGTATCTGTAACCCTTATTCTGTTGAGGAGAAATAACTCATTAGAGGAGATTACAACAAGTAAGGAAATTAAGGTAACTTATTAAAGCAGATTCATTTTTGTTTGCAGCTTGGACTTCTAAAACCCACATAGCTGTATTTTCCCTGCAGAGCTGCATTGTATTGCCAACATCACAGGAGTCCTGTCCCTTTCAAACTGCTCAGGCACGTGTGGGGAGGCTTTGGTGGCTGCTGCTTTTTTATTTTCCCCCCTGAGATTAGTGACAAGATAACCCAGCCTGTGCAACTTGAAAGAGCTTTTTCTTCTTTCGTATTTTTGCACCCAGAAATAATGAGTGTCACCGATGGATGGAGAATACAGTGAGTGGGAAGGTCAGCAGAGAACAGTCCATGAAGGAATAAAATAAAAATAACATGGCTGAGGTAGAGGTCCACAGATACTGAGAAGCAAAATCTCTCCTTGGAATGTTCCCTTTCACAGGGGTCTTTAAGCCTTTGTGTGAAATAAGGGAAAGTCAAGGGTGGAACAAAGAGAAAGCAGGGATCACAGTCCAGAGAGTACAGCAAAAGTCTCACCTGTCATGAGAGAGAAAATGAGAAGGATTGAGCTGGTATTTCGGGAGGTGGGGTCTCAAGACATCCTACTGGGAAAGGCAGCACATCTCTCAGCCCTGAGGAGTGAGGGCTAGGGAGGGGGAGACCTGTGCCATGCTCCCAGCCATGTGATGCCAGAGGGTTGGTAGAACAGTGTGAGTGCACAAGGGTCAATTAGGGTCTTCTAGGCCCAAAGTGATATTTGGATGGAGTCACGTGGGACTGTTGGAGCCTCTGTGGGACTTACTGTGAAAACTTATATGTTGGAGCATGATTTTCAGAGCACTGCTTGGTTCTGGAATCACAAGGAGCATGGCCTGACTGAGGGGTATGTGTGAGGAGCTCTTTGAACTACACCAGTCCCATGAAGATGGAATGCAGGAGCTTTGGAACCACCAAAGAAACAAAGGAGTCAATGTAACTCCCCACTTCCCAGAGAAATCCATGGAGACATGGGCAACCCAGGCTATGTGAGATAATTTCACTCCATTCCCAGAACAGAGGATTCTTCCTTGGGAACTGACACCTTGACTGACTGAAAGAAGGAAAATACAAACTCTCTGTTTATTTTGCAGGGCCCAGTGTCATGTCTTGCTTGCTTCCCACAGCAAAATGGTGAGCAGTTTCCAAGTGGACTTGCTGGGGTTGGTCCAAGCTGTCACTGCAGTTTCCCAGGGGAACTGAACAAAGCAGCTGTCTGCAAGCCAGAAAACTTTCAGACTTTTTTTTTTTTTATCTTCTTGAAGATTTGGAGCTTTGTGCTAGCTGAGGAAGGCAGGTGCTATAGCAATTAGGAGCCCAAGCATTTTCATGAAGCCATTGAACATCCCAATTATGCTGTGCTGACAAAGGCTATATTCACTACCACATCTGTTATCTCCATTTACAGGAGCTCTTTTGTAAACCTACACATGTATTACTCTTGGCTAGCTCCTCTGGGAAATCTGCCTGTCTCACTTCCAGCCTTATGATTGTCCAATTACTTCTATTCCTGCCTTCACCCTATCCCATCCTATTGATTTATACCCTGCTTTAAGGGTGCTTTTTTCCCACCCCCAAAGTGGAATCCGCTGCCAGTGCTAGTAGCAAGTTATCAAAGCCAAAAGGGTCTTGGACCACAAGGTCATCTCTGTCAGGGTAAACAGAGAGCTTGCATAAATCTGACAGAAACACAAGAGGCTGGAGCAGGGTTTAAATCCCAACTTGCAGAGCATTGGTAAGGAGGGATCTTTCATGAACAGGATTCTGCAAATCCCAGAGCCCACCAATAGGACTCAATAGAACGCACAGACAATAGGACCATGTGTCAGACCTCTTGGTCAGCAAGAGCTTCTGCTGGAACCCAGGCAGACAGTCAAGTTCCATGAACTGCTCTGCAACTGCAGGAGATCCAGGTAGGGCTGCAAAGGGACATCAATCAGTAGTTCTGCTCACTACTCTGGGTCATTACTCAGTGAGTGAGACTTGACTTGTTGGATGAGAGTGGGAGTAGTTATTTGAGCAGGATGAATAGGTACAGCTCAATGAGATTTATGAACAAAATCAAGCTCTTCATTGGCTTTCTGAATTATCTGAGAAGCTTCAGAGATTGTAGCCAGTTTGGAAGGAAAAGGAGCAGTGCTGCTGAAAATGCCTTGTTTGTTGTTCTAGGGACTAATGTAAACCATGAAAGAAACCTGGAAACAAAATGTTGTCTGATTTCTTTCTTACCCATCACTGCAACAGTGTGGCTCTACCAGCAGTGTCTGTCACCCAGATATTCTTTAACAGTCCTGCCACCAGCCTTATGCAAGATGGCTGCAATGAACCAAAGGCAGAGAGTTGGTGGCCTGGAGCATCTCCCCTGTGAGGAAAGGTTGAGTGAGCTGGGGCTGTTCAGCCTGGAGAAGAGAAGACTGAGAGGGGATCTCATCCATGTTTATCAATATCTGAAGTGTGGGAGACAAAGGGAGATGGCCCCAACCTCTTCTCAGTGGCCTGTGGGGACAGGACAAGGGGCAATGGCCACAAGTTGGACCACAGGAAGTTCCACAACAATGTGAGATAGAACTACTTCGTGGTGAGTGTGGTGGAGCACTGGGACAGGCTGCCCAGGGGGGCTGTGGAGTCTCCTTCTCTGGAGATATTCCAGACCCGTCTGGACACCAACCTGTGTGACCTGCTCTGGGGAACCTTCTTTGGTAGGTTGGGTTGGACTTGATGATCTCTGGAGGCCCCTTCCATCCCCTACAATTCGGTAACTGATCATTTAAGACCTGTCTGGTGTTCAGTTTTTCTATAGCGTGGGTTGTGCTGAGCAACTTATTGAGGTGTTTCTCCAGCCCTACAGTGGATACATTCAGGACAGGAAGAATGAGGTGGTATGGAGAAACTGCCCTTTAGAAACTGCTACAAGCACCATCAAGTCTGGACTTGGCATTCCTAGTGTTTGTCCTAAAAAAAAAACCCTAAAATAACCCCACCCAAAATGACTTCAAAACTCCCCAGAAATGCTCCTCAGGCTCATGGGAAGAAAAAAACATCCTTTCCCATGCCCTTGCCCAGACTTTTTTGATTACTGCAGTGTAAAGAAGTATTTTTAGAGGAGAGGCTATGTCAGCTCTGGGAGGATGTTACCAAAGGTAATGTTCAAGTGAAGATTGAAACGGGAGGTACAGGAGAGATATGGTGAATAACCCTCTTTGAAGTTTTGCTTTGTTTGAAAATTGAGCCCCCTTGGTGCAGCAGAGTGATTCAGAACTCAAGGTTAAGCACTTGGGGTGTGAATTAAGGCCCTCTGGAGGAGAATTCAAAATCCATATCCCAAATATAGGAACATGAGAGCTAGCTGAAAAAGTATGAAACACCCAAGTCTTTCTGAGCCATTTATCTCTCTTACCAGCACCCACAGTCTTTTCTAAGGAGAGTCACCCAAAATGACACCAATTAGGGAAAATGGCACATTTAACACTTCTTGGAATACTTAAATGAAAGAATCATGATGCTAAACAATTAAAACAGCACCAGACCATGTCATTAACCTATGCTGATATTTACAAGAGCTAGAAAAATAGAAGCTCCTTTATGGTCCTTTCACCTGTGGCCTAAAAGCCATGTGATGAGCAGTGCAGTTCTGGCTGCTGCTTTGATTTAAAGCTTGTGGGCCCACAGAAAGTGCTTTGAGATATGTCAGTTAGTTAATAGAACATTGTGGATGGATCTCTCTCCTCTCCAAAAGATGGATGCCAGACAGAAACATGAAGAGTATGTAGACACCCCCTAAGGCAGAATCCGATGGGTAATGGGCCTGGTTCTTTGCAGAGGACCAGACCCTTGCCACTATTCCCATAATGCTCTGTTAATTCAAATCCAACTTTTCCCCCATGTTAAGGGATAAAGGAATTAGTTTGTGAAGGAGAAATACAGTTTTGTTTATACACTGAAGTCATGTCTGAATGATTTTTCTCAGGTTTCTGCCACTGGCATCAGTAGCCTTTGTCAATGCAAATCCAAGGGACACGACTGCATGATGAGACTGCTGAGGTACTCATTAGATGTTGTTTGTTTCTACCATCGAGATCAGATTTAATTTAGCTGTTAGGCTTTATCACTATCCTCACCTTAATGACTGGGAAAGACATGAAATCTTTCCCCAGTGCCAAACAGTTTGCAGTTGTTTTGAGTGGTGTGTCAAAATTAAGCAGAAGGAAATGGAAACAGAATCCAAAGAGGACTACGGGAAACTTAGCATAGGACTCCTCAAACTTCATTGTATGTCAGTGACTAATTCACCATTGGTTTTCAAGGTCAGGATTGTAGCAGGTCAAACTAGCTGGAGGAAATCCACTGTTTGGTTCATCTGGTTTTTGGCTATGTGGTGCAAGCAGTTCTGGGGTGAGACTGATATTCCAGGTGCCAAGAGGCTCCTGAGTTTCTGTAGAATCTCAAAGTCCATTCTCTGCTTGGGTTGTGTAGGCAATCTCTTTCCTAAATATTATTGTCTGCAATTTTCTGTACTGTTGTGTTAAATGAGATGCAGGGTATGCCTGTCAAAATTCCAACTATACCTAAGGGACAAAAGCAATGGAATTCAGTGGGAATGGTGAGGAACAGTTCTGGGCTATTTTATAACCAACCAGCAAGCTAAAAAGGAGATAGATGGGTGTGGGAGTGAAGCTTTATCTGCAACACCTCTTCATCTGCCTTCTCTGGTAGAATATGGCCAGTTCCCTCAGAAAGGGTTTAGATCTTCAGTGAGAGAACCTTTCCCTCCCCACCTGCTATTTGATACAGTGAGATGTGCTATCAGACTCTAGCAGTGCTGCTACTCCTCAGCAAACTAATAAATAATTAGATCTGAATCTAGATGTGGTGCATAGGCTGCCATAGACCTGCTTTCTCTCACAAGGAAAACCCCAGGGGTCTGGAGGAGGGTGGAAACTTCGATGTGAGGTATATCCACAACACTGGACACACTCCTTCATGAAGTCTACCCATGTTCTCTTCAGGCATATCAACATGGCCTCCACACCAGCCCATCTACACAGCTGCTAGGCTTGCAACTTAGCTGGTTTTGAGGCAGGACAGAATGGACATGTGCCCCTCCTGAAGCCATCATCATGTGCCCTCAGGGGTTTGCCTCACTCTGGTTTATGTGAGCTTTTTTTTTTTTCAGAGCATAATCCATGAATCAGACATGCAAAGAAGAAGTAAGAGCTTCAAATGTCAAAATACATGGGGAGGGGTCAAGGGGAGTGCAGAGGTCCTTAGAAGTATCTCTCAAAGGACAAAGACATGCTGGGAAGGCATGAAGAAGAGAAACAATAAATTATAGGTGAGAATCTGTTTTCCTTTTTTAAATTTTTGGCAAGGAGTCCAAATTGTCCATAAATAAAAAGCTGAAGAAATGGCAGGGGCTCATGTGCAGGGTGGGTAGTGAAAGCGAGAGGGGAGGACTTGAACAGGCACCCTGCCCCCAGACGGACAGGTTGATGAATTGATGGTGTGTGTAACTGCTGAAAAATTCATAGCAGCTAGAGGAAAGCAGATAACTCTCTGATTCACAGCAAAGTGTGAGATTTCTACACCCAGAGACTGGTAGATGCTAAGAAAATGAATGATGAGTACTTAGAGGAACTAGAATGCACCTGAGAATAGTGGGGCTCCCCTAACCTCAATGTCATCTCCTGCTCTCGCTGTCTCTGTCCCCTTCACTCAGCCTGTGGGGTCTGAGCCTAGACCTGCAAGGTGATAGTGATGCTTGTCTTGAGGAGTTAGATGAGGAGGAACATAAAAAATGTGCACTTCTGCCTTAGAGCCTTTGATCCTGTGTCCTCCAAACAAGGAACTAGCTGACACTCCTAACTGCTAAAAGCATCTGTTGAGTAATAAATAAATTGTTCCAAGTACATTTTACCTTAACACTGCCAACCAAAATAAGTGTCATATACCTAGCTCATGACTGATCTCACTGCACTAGCTGTCTGGCTCTGAGGGACCCTGCCCACCATGCTCTTTGAAGAGGTTCAGAAAAGAAAAGTCACACTAGTTCCCTCATTTTTTCAGTCTTTTTTTTTTTCATAAATACCACATTTCCAGTACTTTGTTCTAGTTGTACAGACCTATTTTTTCTGGTAACAGAGATATCTTTCAGTTTATAAAAATTCCAGTTCAACACATCTCTGCAGAATATGATGAGACTGGAATTGGATTTCCTGGGTTTTGGGGTTTTTATTGACATTTTGTTATAATTTGGCAAAACTAACCACATTTACTTCATATATCCTGCCTCACTGTATCTCCATGTACCATCCTCCTTCCAAATGCAAGATGATAATGGTATTTGGTTATTTCATGAGTGGAGCCAGCCCTTTCTGAGCATGGTTCCTCGAAATTCAAGTGGGCAGATGGGTTCTGGGGCAGGAATTCAAACTCCTCACCTGCACTCAGAGGGAAGGGGGTGGGGAACACAGTATGCAGCACGGTAGGCTGGTGAGTGTTGCCAGCACCAGTGTTATCATTGGCAGGACAGGAGGTAACTCAGTGAAGAGCTGGCTGCAGCAACCAGAGGATTCTGACAGCAAAATCTGCAATGTTAGGGATAACTAGAAGAGGAGATGCTGCAGAAGGACAGGCACTATACACAGTTGCCTCTGGTCACCTTGGGGACAGTAAACATGGAAGGACAGAAAAGAGAAGGAGATTATGGGAGGAGAAAGAATATTTGCATGATGCCAGGAAGCAGAACCAGAATGGCAGCTGGGGAGACCACCAGAATCTGGGAATAGGCACCTCAGGGAGGGCAGGCTCCAGGATTATTCTCACCTCTGGTTTTGTGTCTGCCTCTGCTGTCACACACCTGGTCCCTTCATCCTGCTTTCACTGCAGGATGCAGGACTGGCACAGCTTGCTGCATGGGGGAAGCTCTAAGGATCTAACTTGTAAGAGGTGGATGTGAAGCATAGGGACTGGTGCTGGAGGGTGATGTGCACCTTGCAGCAGCTCCAGCTGCTAGACCCTACAGTAAAGGCTGTCATGGAGGGGGCAAGGAAGGATGTACAAGGTAGTTGTTTCATCAGGCTTTCACAGCTTTTTACATCACAGGAGCACATGTCTCTGGGGCTGAGCAGACCCTTCCTGGTGTGTGAAGCGCTGGGGTTCCTTCATTGTCCATGGCTCCTGGTGAAAGGAGTACAAGGGCTTCTGTTTGGGGAAGGAAAGTCCAAACAGGAAGAAAAGTGCTGACAGTTGATTTTGATTATCCCTTCTTCCTCAGATGCTTTCTTTTGATTGGAAAGCTGAGTAAGGAGCATTGAACAGACATCCCTGGCACTGATATAATGGAGCAGAAGACTTCTTACAGCTGGTTCACACAATTCCTTCATCACACCTCTTGTGTATTTCCTTATGCAGTGATATGAGTGTATTCAAATCTGAATGGAGGCATCTAGCACAGATCAGAGACTGCTTGTATATCAGAAAATGGTGTTTATTAATTTAGACTGACACACTTTCCGCTGAACATGATTGAAGCATGTTTAAAACCTCCTGTTTAGCAGTATTTCCAGTGAGTTGATCCACGACTGGGAGACCCAGACAAACTCACCTTGTCTCTCAGCCAGGTGCCTATCTATAAAGTAAGGATGTGATATGTCAGAGAGATGTAGGGGATGCAGCTGGGGAGCTGGGTATCTACCCAACCTGCTTATCTTCAAGAGATCAAGTTCTGGTCTGTTGCATACAAGCAATTTCTTCTCCTCTGCTGACTCATTTACCTGGGTGAGTGGCTTAAGTACCAGAAATGTTCTGACTGCATTGTTAGGTCAGTACCTTCCAAATTAATATTTTCCTTTTACATCTGACACTTTACATCAACACCTGGAGCTGCCACAGGGCTTGTCACACTGACAGCAGTGCAGAGCAGCACGCAGCATGTTCCACGATGATGCCAGGGGATTCAGCCAGTGCACTCCCTCGACTCCTGCCCAGAAGGCTTTGACCTGCCTTCTGCTGGCATTAGTTAAATTATAATCCATCAGACCCTTCTGCAAGGGACAAGTACAGGCAGTTCAAATGTGTCTGGATCTGCTCAGGGCTGCAGGAGTCCTGGAGACTTTGGCATACTGATGATGACTGGCCTTTAATTTGTAATGTTGTAACTAAGTCAAGATATAAGGAATTCCCAATGATGCTGCAATCCTCTAAAACGAGGAGATGTGACAGTCCTGATAGTGAGAAAGCCACAAATCATCTCCCAGTTTCAGGGCAACACAGTTTAGTGGCAGTCCAGACTTTCTCATTCTGGATAAAAAGGCTGCTGAAGGATAAATTAAGCTTTGGATATTTTTCTGCACCAAAGAGAGCAGATCGACTGCTGTCTCATCTGAGTCTATTTCATGCCTGACCAGAAGCTCTGAGCCATGACTGCTCCCCTCCCTTGAATGAAACCATCTGGGCATCACCAGCTTCCTAAGTATGACATGGGATTTGTGTTGTTCAGTTAAAAGGGGTCACTGGAAGAGGACATCCAGCATGGGAAGCTTTGAGGCTGCTGTCTTGGAAAGTAGCATCATCTGTACTCCCTGGGGAAAGGCACTGCAAGGAGGCATAAGGACTCACAGGGAGATGTTTAGGCAGGAGGGGAGAACAACTGTTATGAGTGGATGTCAATGTAGGGGGGTAACTGCACCAGGTTCTTGTTCAAGTCCCAGGTATGGAGATGTTCCAGTGGGACTGAAGAGCAGATTCATCCCACCATTCCTCTCAGGCTGAGTTCTTGGTCAACTATGGTAGGTGGCTTGGATGCATGACCAGGACACACACACTCGTCATGGATGTTTCTGCTCTGCCAGCACATTCTGGAGTTCCTCATCTTCAAAGCAAAGGGTCTCAGAGCTTCTGATGGAAGCTGGATACAAACAATCTCTGAACATAGGGATCTGGACCCAGCAATGCACATTGGAGGAAAATCTCAGCAGTCCACAGTGGGGAGGGCACTGCAGCCAGACCCATGTCTGGGCATGGCTCCAGACTGATATTACAAACTCAGGAAGCTTCAAGCAATCATGATTTTTAAATTTTCCCATCTGACAATCTGATTTACATGTCTGTCCTGGTCTCCAAACTATGGTTTTATGCTTTCATTTTTCTAGTAAACTGGCTGGGAATATGATACCACAGGTCCACCAAAATCCATTTCTAGGAAAATCAAGATATAAGGACAACACCATCTTTCATCAGCTGAAGAGTCAAGAATAAACTAGGAAGCCTCAATCTCTCTTTCACTGTAGGAACTACAGATTTGTGTTCCTTCATTAAAAGGTGGGTTTTTTACTATCCTAACATGGTGTGTTCTGCAGTATGTCTGAGTCCAAAGAGATTGTATGAGACTCCTTATGTCTGAGTCCAAAGAGATCACTTGTTTTTATGGCAGTGGAGAGAAATCCAATCACATAATGGTGAAAGACTGAAGAGGCATTTTGCTGACTCAGAGACCATGATGAGCAGGCACTCCCTCTTAGAGCAGCATGTCAGGACCCACTTGGCCCAGGATAGGATTAGAAGAAACCTTGACTACGTTCTGATATGAGCTCTGAATATCCTCACCTATGGGACGGCAAAGGCCAAACGCTGACAGCCTATTCCTCACTCTTCCTCAGCAAAGGCAAGCAGTCAGTGCTCACCTTGTGAACTGTGCTTCTCTTCCATCAGACCATCTGACAGGATGAGAATGTGCCTTCAGATGTTATGTCTGGCCAACAAGGGTACTCTTTGTTCCTGATGCTGCTCAACTGAGTCAAACCAAAGGGGCATTAGACACTATCATGGTTTTGACCAGGCTGAGCAGCATGGTTTTGACCAGCAGATTGTGCCATGCTTTCTAGGAGTGCCTTGTGTCCGTAAGGATACTTTTGGCTTGTGAGTTATGGGTTCTTCATGCTCTCCATAGCCTGCTCATTCCTTAGACTGACTGACCTGATATACAGGCTGCCTGCAAACATTGTCATTTCCAGAGCTATTTTGTGTCTGTGGAACATGTGGCGAATGATCCCAGTAAAGATGCAATAGCTGTTGCCTCCATCCTATCACACCAGTCTCTCTGCAAAATATCATACTGGGACATGATGGGTTGTGTCATGGAGATGAAGGAACTACTCTAACAGAGACCAATCTTTTTCTGAAACACATGTGGGACTCAGCTCCTCAACTCTATAGTATCCCTCTTGATGATCAGAAGTTTCACAGGACAATTCTGACGTGGGATGGGATGCACCACTCTCCCTCCAGAGCCTGTCAGTTCCCTAAGACTAACAACTTCACTCAGAGACACAAAGTCAGGGGAGCTCGTTTTCCTCTGCTCCCCACCATCACCCTGCCCAGAAGCAATCAATCTGACAATTCATTTGTAACCTTGGATCATAGATGTGTTTGCTTCAGTGAGCTTTTAATATTTTTTAATGCATTCAGCTCCTGTAAGTAGTGTCTTCTAATTTCTCATGAATAATTATTAGTCTATAACTCCAATCACTTCTTAAGATCCTGCACCTCATCAGGAAGTTAATTACACTTAGTTAGCAACTGCAACAAAAGACGTGCTTCTTGTTGACTCTGCACCAAATCCTTGTTTCTTCTCTTGACAGGGCTTGTCTTATCTCACTGGGAAGCATCTTGGCTATCGTTTATTTACAAGGCTGTCTTTATTTCAAAGAAAAACTGAAGTGACCTGACAGGAAGAAATCTGAGGAAATTATGAGAGAGGACTCGCTGATGGTATAAAAACAAGCTGAGATTTCCAGTAATAAGTGTCAGCTCAAGCAACAAGATGTCAGATCATCTTATTATAGTACATGAAAGGCCTACTTCTCAACCTGCTTGCTCTCCTGCATTCCTGTTACTCATTGACTAGTTATGGAATTGTTTTTTATTTTCTAATTTGCATGGGACACCAGAAAATCTTATGCAGATTCCTGACCACACTTCCTGTAATTGTCTCCTGGCTTTGACACACCAGGTCCTGAGCTGCCATACATGGACCCCCATGTCTAACGTTCCTCCCTGAGCATCTGCAACATCTGCATGAGCTGATCCAGGCTCCTTTTCTGCCTGCTGTGAGAGCAGGCTCTCCAAGAACTGGAGAGAAAGCCTTGGCAATCAGCTCCACTGTTGATGTGTCACATCTAAATATCCTTGAGCAGTTAAAGCCATTGTGATTTTCTCTTTGTGTGACAGTCTTCCTCTGCCGTAGATGTGATCAGGCCTACAGAGAAAGAGGCAAAAATTGCAGCAACAAACCACACCAAACAGCTTAGAAGGACAGATTCCCTTCAATCCCTTTCATTCCTTTTCATATGCTTAGATTCAACAATATCTTGTGGTGGTGAGTTCACCACTTTCCTTTCAAAAGTTTGTCACTACAATGACTCATACTTCTCCAGTAAACCTGCATTTTCTGGTATTCCCATAGGACACAGTTAAGGCTGTTGATGTGCCACAGGTCTCTGCTTTCCTGTGTTGAACTTTTGAAGAGATTTGGAGTCAGCTGACAGTTACCAACTCTCTGTCGTGCTTTTTCTACTAAACTAAGGATAGAGTCATGCTCAACATGAACTCCATCTTCACTTAGTCTTGTAGCTTCTGTAATTATGTTTTTTAAATTGTCATATTGCTAACTCTGATATTTTTGCATGTTATGTAGCACAGTGTTGCTGGTACTATAACAAGAGGTGCTCTAACTTCATCTGCCCCGTGGCACTATGTGGAGTCTTAGAAGAGCAAGGGAAGAATCATATAAAGTCTCCCCTTATGTTCCCGAGCTTGGCTTACAGATGCACTGTCACGGGGGAAGGATGTATTCTGGAATGTGTGAAATGCTTTCCTTCAGATCTGTATTTTGAGACCTGTTATGCTCATTATGGAGCCCAAATTGCATTAGCAATAAAGCTACCCAGCTTCCTCTGGGGTTATCCTCTGAAAAGGAAAGTTTCATTTGGCTACAACAACCCTAATGCACTTCTGATTTTATCAGCAGTTGAAAGGGAGAAGACTCATTGTTATGAAGACTTCACAGACCATGTTCTCCTGGAAGGAGATCCATGATTTCCACAGAGTTATAGTGCTGTTTGATCCTCACAATGTCCTTCATACCCCTCTGCATAAACCAGTCATGGAAGTTGGTGTTAAACCAACACGCTGGTCAAATGAGGAGAGTTGGCACTCTAGCTAGGACCTGAGGATCCTCTGAAGTTTTTGGGTGCTTAATGTGCCTGTTACTTTAGGAGATTGCATCTGAAAAAAATGCATAGAGCAGCCAGCCTTGGAAGTAACTTTGGGCATGGACTGGAGGTGCTGCAGGAGGGACCTGGTTGGAGATGAACCCCTAGCCTGGGAGCCAGGGCATGTCCAGTTCTGTCTCTGGCACTGCCCTATGAGGTGGCTTTGAAGGCACCTCTCATGGCATCTGTGTCTGCTTCACCTCTACCTAGTTCAGCCTCTACCTAGATGTGCTACAGTGTGTGAGAGCTGCCCAAGGCTGGGATTTTAGCTGCAGTCAGACTCTTATGATGCACAACCTTTAAAATGCTTTGTGCAGTTTGAGAAAAGCAGTGGATTCAAATCCCCCTTTTTCTCCACAACCTTCTTCTCCTCATTCTCCCTAGCAGGGCTGTGCATGATTTCAATCTCTTCCCTCACCCTGCTCTCCTTCACACCCAGGAGAGAGTCTGGGCACTGATCACATAACCCTGGCAGTCCTTTTTGGGAACTGTTAACAACAAACATCTTCAGGTGTTTTCTGGATGGAGCTTTTGCAGCCTCACCTCTATTCCTGCTGCCACAGCGGGTTTACCTGAGACTCTGCATGACTCTGTTGCCAAACCCAGCTGTTCTTCCCTTCTAGACTCCTCTAGCATCTTTCTGTTTGTTTGTAAAAATTCTTTATGTTTTTCACATTCATTAGCAGTTTGCCATCTGCTGTCTTAATAAAGTAATAAATGAGTGTCGTGGTGAGTTTTTTGACAGGGCTGAAAGCTTCATTTACATAAGTATTTTCATCCATCTTTTCTAATTCCATTCACTTTCATCTGCAGTGTGTTATGACTCTTTATGTTTCTATATGTCTTTTCCTAATCGTTGTGGCAACACTGAGACAGGTGCTTGCAAAAAAAATCCCATTATGAGATCCCAGGGCTATCTGTCCCTAGTGCTTTTCAGAGTGTAGATTTTTAAAACAATAAGAAGAATTTTCATACCACACTTACTTATACCCAGGTCCTGTACCCCAGACCTTCTGCTCAGGCAGAGTAGGATTTTCTTGGCTTCATAGGACACCAAAGCAGGTCAGTGCCAGAGGTCTTGTTCCCTCAGTACCACTAATATTTAGATCAGGTATGCAAAGAAAAAAATAAATCTATATGATCCTAGAATTTTAGAAACTCTGAGTTGGAAGGGACCCATGAAGACCATCAAGTCCAACTCCTGGCTCCACACAGGGACAGCCAGGTCAGAGGACTGGGACTGAGTACATTGTCCAAACACTTCTTGACCTCAGCCCAGCTGGGTGCTGGGACCCTTTCCCTGGGGAAACTGTTCCTGTGTCTGATCTCCCTCTCAGAAAAGAGCCTCTTCCTGACACCCAACCTAACCCTCCTGAGTTTTAGTACTTATTCTTTCCTCCATGTGGACTTATGCATCAGGAAAGATTGAAAGGCAGAACAGCACTTGTGAAGGAGTTAAAGACACCAGCAGAAACTGCAAGACAGTTTCCCTCCTGGCTTGTGTTCTGCTTAACAATTCTTTCTCTACTGCAGAGGCTAATGATGGGCTGGAGGGTTTTGCCATTCATCACAAGGCTCCTCAAAGCCCTTCATTGATGCAGAAATTCGGTTTTGCAGTCAGATTTAGTATCAGGTGTGTGAGGGAAGTGTGAGAATTAAATGCAGCTTCCAGTACTGTGGTTAATGATGTTCCACAAACTCAGGTTAAAGGGAGAGAGCCCATGGGATGTCCTTCTCTGCACACCCATGGTAAAGGTTGTTCTTCCCCTCTGAAGTTAAGGATGGCTTTACTCTCTCCCTTTGGGAGGCTTTGCAAGCAGAAGTGCAATCACACACATCTGTCTTCTTCAGCCACCCCTTGCCTCAGCTGGTTGTCCCCCCCAGTGCATGACCAACCTAAACACCCTTGTTTACTCAATAAGTTCAGTGGAGCTGCGAGTCAGCAGGAGCATCTCTCACAAGGGGTTGTGAGGACTAGCAGACATACCAGCATCATTTGTGTCTCACCTTGAGGGTGAATTTCAATCCAGCACCAGGGTGATTGGGTGAGCAAGCTCAGGGTGATAGGAATGGTCTGGGATCTCAGCAGAGAAGAGCCCTTGCTCTTCAAATGCCTAAACTTGATAAAAAGCAGCCTGCATGGCCTGAAAGGCAACATGCATGACCCACGGGGTAAAACCACACCCTCAGATGATTCAGGGACTTGGACACAGAAACCTTGTGTGATATTAGTCACTTCTATCTTTGAATGAAGAAAGCTACCACAGATCACTCCCAACATTCTGTGTATCTGTGAATCAGACAAGCTCAGGTGAACAGCAGAATGTAAGAGACAGATGGGTGATTTTGTGGTTGATTTTATGGTGTGGGGTGTTTTTTTTCCCTGACAAATAGTTGATGTGCTTAAAATTGCAGTTTCAGAACTTTTTGTGAATCAGTGTTTCAGCTTGGAAAACAAGAGGAAAGAATGAAAGGGAAAAGGGAAAAGGGAAAAGGGAAAAGGGAAAAGGGAAAAGGGAAAAGGGAAAAGGGAGAGGAGAGGAGTGGGGAAGGG
>VXBZ01010785.1:40393-72425 GCA_013399135.1 Heliornis fulica
GTATTTAGTTTTTTAATGATTCGTTTATTTTGTTTTGTTTCATTTATTTGTTTGATTGTTTAATTTCCTACTGTTGCTTTTTGTGTTTTGATTTTTGTGAGGAAAATGGGAAGGTTCTTGAGCATCTATTGAGCTACCATAGGTATCTCTTCTCTTGGTGACTGGTCAAAATGTTCACTTGGAAGGTCCTGACCAGCAGAGTGAAGAAAACATGTTCTTCTGCCTTTGTCCTGAGCTGAGCCCTCTCTTTTTAGAGGGATGTAGATGTTAGCACCCCACTGCAGGACTCCAATCTACCATGTCCTGCGTTTTGCCCACCTGCCAGGGTGTTGCACACACTGCAGCATACTGTGGCTCTTCACTTGGGCTAACTAGGGCAGACAAGGAGATCAGGTTTGCATCTCTATTATCAGAACCTCACCCTTACCAGCATGGTCTGTCTGACTGCCCTAGCCCCACCTCCACCCCTGCCCCAGACTCTCAGGATTTCTCTCCACAGCTGCTGAGTGCCTGCTGACAGATGCCCACCTTGCCCCACCAACATGAGGGAGAGGATGCACCTCAGGCAATAATCTCCACATTTGAGGCAAAACATTTCTCCAAACAGTGAGGAACAAATTAAATTCAATGCATTAAGTGCTGCACACTCTGTGAAGCCGTGCTGGTGTAGTTCACCCCTCCATTTTGCAGGCAGGAGCTGATGCCCTTCTCCAAAATTCAGTTACTTGAACTGTGCTGGGAGGCAGCAGTCACCTCTTCTCCCCTCAATCACTCAAGCCTCTTTTAACCTAATGACAACTCTGCTAACAGCCAAAATCAATATGATCTCAATGTCCCAATCTAATCACAGTTATAAAGCTGGGGAAGCAAGAGAGCTGTACAAGTTTCAGCACAGGATGATGGCTTTTGTTTGAGTTTAACCCCAGAGGCATTGGGAATGTAGAGATGTATTTCAGATACCTGGAGAAGGATCAGGGTCCCCAGGGACCCCAACTCCTTTCACTGAGAA
This sequence comes from Heliornis fulica, assembly GCA_013399135.1. Classification (NCBI taxonomy): domain Eukaryota; kingdom Metazoa; phylum Chordata; class Aves; order Gruiformes; family Heliornithidae; genus Heliornis; species Heliornis fulica. Next base: position 41,403 of record VXBZ01010785.1, read on the forward strand.
GATCAGAAAAGAAGCCAGCAAGCAACAAGGGCAGTGACACTGATGAGAGGACAGACAGACAACATCCTGCCCACATTGGGATCCTGAAGGACACTGCAAGTGTTGATGGGGACCAGGCACTGCCTTCCCTATCTATAACTTCATCCCAGAGTGCTCATATGACCGTGTGGAGATGCAGAGGGTTACACATGACTTGACATCCACCACTAAGTCAATCAGGACTGTAGAGCCTCTGTGGAGAAGCAAAAACTGAAATAAATTTGGTTTAGAGGAGAAAATTTCAGGACAAGCCACTCTGCAGATGAGTGTTGAAGACAGTTGGCAGCAGATGTCTCCAGAAAATCCAGTCCAAGGTAGCTGATAGAGGAAGAAGTCGCTCTGGCTGAGAGCTGTCCTGGAAGCAGCAGGGCCTTAAGGCTACTCTGATCCCTCCCCAGCCAGAGTGTACAAAACTGGGTCTTCCACTCTGCCATTCCCTGCACATCAGCTCAGAGGGGAGACATCTCCCATGGTTTAGCTTCCAGTCAGATACTGCTCCCTGTAATTTAAGGAAGGACGAAATCCTATTGTTAGAGACCAGGTATTGGAGACCATCTACTGGGAAACAAGAACCAAAAGACATGTCCTGGGGAGAGAGAGAGACATGAAACTTTGTGAAATAAACAGCTCTGTGTGGAGCTGGGTTTCAGTGCTGGTTCAGTGACACTCTGTGGGTCAGGCAGGCATTGCCAGGCTCACCCTGTGGAACAGAGTTTATCTTCTTCAGGGTCAGACAGACACACAACAACGAAGTAGATGGTTATTTCTCATTGCAGTCAGCTGTTTGTGGAAGAAGATCAGGAACAATAAGACATGCACATGGAAAATGCTCTCTGTCCCTGTGCAAGGACTGGATTTGTCTGGGAAACAGTTATTGAAGGGTAGGAGTTAGGAGAGCATAGAGCTGGTGGAGTTGGACATTCTCACTGACAAACATCTTCAGAGTTGTGCATTTTTGCTGCCACACCACCCACTCTCCTGTTCAGCTCTTTGCTTTTCCAACTCAGAAACTTCAAAAAGTTTAATATGAAAAAAATATTTAATTTTATTTAAAGTGCAAGGCACAGTGTTTTTATGTTAGTCAGAGGGAGTTTTGTCCATAGAGGAGTCTTCTAGGAAGAATACTTAAGGATTTTCCAATCAGTTTTGCAAGGAGACTGCAGCTCACGTTTGTTGCCTATTGGATTCAGCAGGTCCCTGTGTCCCCATGTCCACCTAGCAACCATTCAACACCTTTTGAGGGGCTTTCTATGGGAATTAGGACATGAGTGTCATCTCCTTTTACCATGTGGAAGACAGTGTCCCAGGAAACAACACAAGGATAGAGCAGGGAACATTAAAATGAAGAAGGAGGTAGAAAGGCTGGTTCTCCCGCTGACTTTCCCCAGGAAATGAGGCTGGAGCTTCCACATCTTCATCCTGACCAGGAATCCTTGGTTACTAACCACCTTGGTATCCACCTTGGTATCCATCAAGCACGTTCAACCACAATGGCAATGGGGTGGAAGCCTCATGGATACCATGGACCTGAAAGGCTCAGTGGGAATTTATGTCCTGGAGGGTCAGAGATCCTCCAAGTGTCTTGGCTCAGCCAGGCACTGCTGAGTGTGCTCAGCCCAGCGCTGAATTCCACAGGATGCACTTCTCCATCATTTTATTTCCTGCAGAAGGGGTTGTTTGACATCTAGCAAAGGAAAAACCCACACTTTGTTTAATAAAGTTAATTAAGCTGTGGTGCCATCTCTTGCAGAGCTCTTTCTTGCTGCCCTGCTGTTTGAGCCATGACATGGAGGAACTGCTCTCACAAACCACCTTGCAGCTTGCAACCTTGTGCACATCTGCTGATGCCCCAAAACCTCTCCAAAACAGTCTATGATGGCCAGTACCCCCATTTCTGACTTTTTCATTGGTTAGGGTTTTTTTTTTCCTTCCTTCCTCCAGCTCACAACCTATTTCTCCTTTGCATCAGCTCACAACCCCTTGCTCCTTTGTGTTTTCTGGATGATCCCACAAAACAACATGGGGTGCAGTCAGTCTGTACTGGCTGTAGCTGACACAAAGCTCATCCCATGTGAAAAACTAAAGCACACAACTGTGCAGAGATGGAGTCAGATTCAAGTATCTGCCAGGAGCCTGGTTGGTGGTTGGCTGACTGCAGGTCAGTAGTAAATCAGAGGCAGCAGCCTTAGGGAGTGAAGCAGAGATGCAAGTGCAAGGGGCTGAGGCTCAGAAAACAGGGCAGGCATCTCCCCATGCTCGCTGCCTCTGCTGACAAGGCTTGTGTGACACTGCAGAGACTCATCAGGGCTGGGAAGGGAATTGCTTTAGAGTGTGAGAAAGAAAAAGAACCTCCAAGGAGGCAAAGTCTTTCACAGAATCACAGATTCACAGAATGTCAGGAGTTGGAAGGGAACTCTAAATATCATCTAGTCCAACTCCACTGCCTGAGCAGGATCACCCAGATTAAATCACACAGGAACGTGTCCAGATGGGTTTGAAATGTCCCCAGAGATGGAGACTCCACAACCTCTCTGGGTAGTCTGTCCCAGGGCTCTGTCACCCTCACAACTCTCATAGCTTGCTGAAACACAACTGATTTCTCAGTCTTTCTTCTTCCAGTCTTACCCCCCTACAACATCCTTCTCTTACATGTAATCTAGACTAAATCTTGTTGTTGTCTAAAGTGATGGGTGTTTTGTGGTTTTTCCTGATTAAGCTGATACAGGGAAGACTCTCACCAGTTTTTCTTAGCGAGATAGGTCAGATTGCACTGGTCCCAGTGCAGACACCAACAGGGGAGGTGTTCACTGTTGTAAGGTTGTGCAAGCCCTGGAAAGTGAGGTGGGATATTCTCCTTCCAGTTGAAAATGACTCAGGGATTGAGATGCACCTGAGTCCCTTCTATCTACAGATGTGTCCCTGGTATTGGGATGCTCCCTGCCAACAGCATCTGGGCTGTCGGCATAAATTCTCTTCCTCCAGGATTTCCATCTCCTGGCAAGGAAATGTGTGGACTGCCAGGATGGGGCCACAGATAGAGCAGTCAGCTCCCTGATTCAAAGCAGGAAGAGTGGCTGGACCCCAATTCATTCACAGATGCACCAAAGTCAACATTTGCCTCTGCTGAGCATTTGAGGCACTGAGACCTAGCTGTGAATGCAAGCTCTGCCTTCCCAGCCATTAAGTGCTTGGTTTTGTGAGAGTTGGCAAATAACAGAGGTTTGCAGTGCACACAAATGTTTGATGTTTCTGCAAACTCCAATAGGATAAACAAGGGCATTTTTCATTCATTTTAGGAGCACTGATAGCAACTTTTGATTTCAGCTTGAACTAAGATTTTCCTTATAACAGAACCTATGACACTCATAGCTCTGGTTTTGTCTGGAAGGGCTTTGAAAAGCTTTCTTCAGATTATACATCCTGGCACGTTTGAATTTCCAAATGTGGTGCCAGGTTGAAAGTTGACATAGTTGTGAGATAATTGTGTTTCAAACAATCCACATTTTCAGGATTTCAGGTTTCAGCTGTCCTGGTTGCAGCTGAGATTCTGTTAATTTTCTGTCTAGCAGCCAGTATAGTGCTGCATTTATGATTTAGTATGAGAATAATGTTGATAACACACTGATGGTTTTAGTTGCTGCTGGGCATTAAGTCACGGACTTTTCAGCTTCTCACACCCTGCCAGGTGCACAAGAAGCTGGGTGAATACAGCCAGGACAGCTGGCTCTGACTGATCAAAGGGATATTCCACACCATATAACATCATGTCTACACACTACCCAGTGTGTAACTGGGGAGACTAGTGTGTAACTAGGAGGCAGGATTGCTGCTGGGAAACATACTGGGTACTGGGTGAGGGTTTTTTCTGAATTTTTCTGATTCAGAAAATGTGGTGATTTGTGTGTCACTTGTTTTATTATTGTTGTTAGTGTTATCTTCCTCTGTTTTCCTATTAAATGGTCTTTATCTCAAACCATGAGTTTCTTCCACTTTCCTCCCCACCCCCTTGGGAGGGCAGCGGTGAGTGAGTGGCTGTGTGGTGCTTTAGTACCAGCTGGGATTTAAAACACAACAAAGGCAAAGTCACATTTTGAAACCCTCTGAATTAAAATCCACAAGTCAGAGGCATTTCTGCATTAGCACACAGACAGGAATTGACAGTACTTAATAGAATTGACTATCACCTCCGGCAAGAACAACACACAAACATCTTACATATTTGAAAACAATTAATACCCCTGACTGAGGAGAGGCTGCTGGCAGGGAAGCACACTGCAGATGAGCCCTGACAGGCAGATTTCACTGTATGATGCATCAGTGCAGCCTCCTCTGCACACGAGGCTCCACTTGGCACCAAGAGCCAAGGCCATCTCACGGGAAGGCCCAATAGAGGCATTTGCACAAGGATCCAGATTCCAAGTCAGTGTTACATCAACATTTCTTCTCTCTTTGCTGAAAATGATGTAGATTTGTCTGACTTGCCTAGCTGCCTGTTTCTAACAGAAAGGCAAAGCTGTGGAAGGTGGAGTCACCGGATAAAAGGATAAAACAATAATGACACACAAAACCCCACCAAAATTCAGAGACACCCCCTTAGAAGGAGGAGTGTCTCTGTCCCTCTATTCCCATTCTCTTCTCTTTTTCTTACCCCTGTGCACCCAGTCTAGCAATAGAGGGTGTAAGTCAGAGAAGATAGAGTGAGCAGAGCTAGGACAGAGGCAGAACTGGGGCTATGAGGGACACACTCACCATCAGGTCCTGACTCTGATCCTGGCTGCCAGATGAACACATTTTGGTGATATGAGCAACACAGTCTGTCCCCAAAAAACAACCTTCTTCTCCTCCCTGCCTATTTGACATTACTAAATCTCCTCCCACACTCTATGAGAGATCCACCCAAAATCCCACACTTCACTTACACACATCTAAAGGCTGTACAGAAAATATGTCACATCAGAACAGCATTCTGGTCTTCAGATACACTTGTGTTTGCCATGACACAGCACCCAAAATGTGGCAGGCTTTATTGCAATGGAGCAATGCTCATGATGCTCGAGAACCAAGAAGAGTGTGACCACAGTTTGTGTGTGATGATCCTCTGTAGTGATCAGAACTAACTCTCCAAGGAAACTGTATTTTATCTTCTTCCCCTAGAGCCAAACATCAGTATATTTTGGGTGACTCCCTCCCCATCCCACCCCCAAAACCCTCCTTGAATTCCTGTATTACAGGCACAAAGATAAATTCTACTCTTTCTCCAGGGACAGGAAAAGCCAAGCTGCTCAACATGGCTTTGGGTTCTCCTCTCTGCCCTTGACCCAGGAGCTGTACAGATGTCTCCTTGGCTGCTCCCCAGGCTATCACCTCTTTGCAAGAACCTGGAAGACAGGAGCTTCTGTGCAGCCTTCTACCACAGCCTGAGGCTGAGGGACATGGCAAAGGGCAATGTGTCCTGCTGCAACATATGGAGCAGATCTCCTTGGGCTGCTGCAATATATGGAGAACATCTCCTTGGGCTGGGGCACAGAAAGATATTTTTGGGGGGGGAATCACGTGATTAAGACAACCCCTCTAAGACAGCTTCTCTATGCATGAAGTGACTGCTGTCAGCTCCGCAGTATTTTACTTCTGCAGAGAACAGGGGCAGCTGAGGCATCAGAGGTGGCAGAATCAGCTGATTCTGCCACCTCTGATGCCTCAGCTGCCCCTGTTCTCTGCAGAAGTAAAATACTGCGGAGCTGANCTGCCTGCCAGAGTGTCACTGGCAGGCAGAGCTGGGGCAGTTGGCATTGCTTTCACAGCCTTGGGAACAGCCAGCAGGAGCAGCTGCTCTCAGGGAGGATCCTTCAGTTCTCTGCAAAAGAACATTCATCCTCAGGGCCATTTAAATAAGGTCCTTTCAGCTATGGAGAGTAATGGCAGGCAATAACCATTCATCCCAGGATGGTTGGTAGAGGGGGAGGTGGTGTAGGGTGAGTAGGAGATCGGTTTTTCCTTTTCCTCTTCTCTCAGTCTCTCTTGCACTACCTAGGGTGGCCCAGGGGATGGGCATGAATGTCCATAAGGAAATGCTGCTGCTCAGATAGAAATGTCCCAGCCCACCCTCTCTGATGCTCAGTGCTGTCTAGGTGTGCATCCAGGGGCTGCTGGTAGGTATGATGCTTGTCAGGAAAAGAAATCAAAGCTAAAACCAACATACACTTTTCTTGGCTCCTCGCAGGTGTCACACAGCAGCATTCTCCTGGAGTTGCCTCTGAGCACACAGTTGTAGTTATGCATTCCCCTCTTCATTCATTCTGTAAGGAAATTGTCTCTCAAAACTGCTTTGAAGCTGAGTTTGAGGCAGGACAAATGCCAGCACTTTACAGGGGAGGGTGGCAGATGACCTTGGCCAGGGCCCCAGAGCTGCAGGAAAAAAAAAAATAAATTTATATTTCATTTTATATTTATATTTATATTACATGGATTTACAGTCTTCTGAAGTAAAGCAGACTCATATCCTTCTGGAAATGGCTGACATGCAGCTTCCAAGGGCTAATGAATTTCCCAAGAACTCATTTGTAAATCCAATAATTAGTTTATGAATAACAATTAATTAAAAATTGGCTCCCCCAAGAAATGCAGCATGTCATCCTGTCATTTGTCCTGATTGATCTTCACAGAAGAATACTGCAAGTGCCTGAGACACATGTATAGGGGAAATTAGCTGTAACCTGGCACAAAGGCTATATTTTAGTAAAAATTGATTGAAGCGAAATGCAATTATTAATGATTGTCATGTATAATTGCTGTGATTATGGGCTGCATTCTGGGAAAGGGACATGTAATTCAGACAATTGGCATGTCAGAGATAACTCGATTTGTCACCACCTCCCTCACTAATTTATTTGCACGTGTCGGTGGTGCGGTGCCAAGCCAGACGTGTCCGTGAGGGACAGAGCGATGTGCCCTGACAGGTTGCTCTGACCCAGCTCTCCCCACTCCACTGTGTCAAGATGAGACCTTTATCTGTGGACAGTTGTCACTTCACAAGCCAAAAGTCTTCATTCATAGTTTCATAGATTCACAGAATCACAGAATCCCTTGGGTTGGAGGAGACCTTCAAGGTAATCTAGTCCAACCCCAGCCTGACCCTGCCCAGGCCACCTCTAGACCATGTCCCTCAGCACCTCATCTCTTGGCCCTTCCAATCCCTCCAGGGATGGGGACTCCACCACTGTCCTGGGCAGCCTGTTCCAACACCTGACAACCCTTTCAGGGGGGAGATTCTTCTGATGTCCAACCTCAATCTCCCCTGGGGCAGTTTGGGACCATTTCCTCTGGTCCTTACACTTGTTACCCAAGAAAAGAGACCAACCCCACCTCTCTGCACCCTCCTTGCAGAGAGCATTAAGGTCTCAATGAAAGTAAGGTCTTCAGTGAAAGCCAAACTGGGAAAGGCTTGTGCTGTGCTGGTCTGTGTACTCATCTGAGCACAGAGGCACTTGGGGACTGGGATCATGGTGACCCAAGTAATCTTAGAATTGCATTCAGCCCTTTTCTGTTGTGTTTTAATAAGAAGTGAAACTACCAGAACCCTGAAATTGGAAAGGGCAAATTTCAAAGTGACAGAAAATGTTCTGAAATTTCCCCCTCTACTAAAGGAAAAGGAACAAGCAGGAGGACAAACAAACATTTCATTTCACGTCGGTGAATTCTGGTTGACTAAAAATAGTGTTTGGGAAGGGGGTGTTCATCCTGCTTAAAAAGAAACAGCACCAATTCTGTTCCTCTGTGACATGTGTCATTTTTCTTCTCATTTTTTTTTGGTTCAGCATCTTGAGCAGAATATTCATTCTTTTCCCAAATCTGCATGAAACCAAGTTGTTAGCTAAAAAAATTAAATATACCAGTACCTTTTGTCTGCTTTTCAGTAGCTGAGATAAACCTAGACCAGCTCACAGCTGTCCTCACTATGCTTTTTGGTCTGCCACTGAATCTGCCTTTATTATTTTCAAAATTATTTCAGACTGATTCTACATATCTTCCCATGTTTAAAAAGGAGATAATTTGGGTTGTTGATTAGGTTTTGTGTACAAAATCTTAAATTATTGAGAATAAGTGAGGCAATTCCCAAGGAAACAAACAATAACAGTTACAAGTGACAACCATAGCAGAGTCTTCATCTTCAGAGGCTTCATCCCTGCTGCCTCCTGGCATCCAGGATTGGGAGTTGGTTACCCTGGACCCTGGTTGCTGTCAGAGGAGAGGCACAGGTCAGAGTAGTCCCCATCTGGATACCTGGGCATTGCCCCACAAACATCCCAGTGGTTTTGCTTGGAAAAAAAAAGAGTCAAAAAGCCCTTACCATGCCAGTTCATAGCAGGTTGATTGGATAGGACAATGGCAGAGGAGCCTGGGCAGGAAAAGAGATTTTCTGGCAGCTCAAAGCCAGGTGCCACCAGCTGAAATATCTCCATGTGCCTCCCAAGTGCAGGGACATGTGTAGACACACAGACCCACACATCTTTCCCAATGAAGGAAAAGGATTTCAGGGTGGACTAGAGATGGTGACCATCCTTCTGGCTGTACACTCATCTCCCATTGTAGCAGCACAACCCAGAGCCCTGGGACATGCTGGCCCAGGCTCTGTGCAATGCTTCTGCACAGTAAAACCTTTGTCTTGGGGGCATGAAGCTCTCCTGTACCACATGGTCACACAGGCACAGCCTCTGGTACCAGGACTGCTTAAAAAGCTCCCTTTGTCATTACAATGTCTTTTGTGCTCATTGTCCTGTATCCCTCTAAAAACAGCCAAGAAGTCCCATTAAAACACCAATTTATAGCCCTTTCAGTGCTATGTCCAGAGCCCAACACAAACAAGTGTTCATAGATGAAACCTGTGCTTAGATGGGTTTAGGCTTATGACAGCTCACAGCAGGAACTGTGGTAAACTGCAACTTAGGGATCTTTTCATTGTGCTCCAAACCATTATTATAAACCCAGAAATTCAGTTTCCTGCTTCGTGTATATAAAATGCTGGGGTGCCGTGGTCCAGAGATGCACAGTTGAAGTACTAAAGCAGTTTTAATTCTGTCTTGCAGTAATGATGAGCAATAACATGTTATTGTCAGAAGGCATCTGAGATCACACACATCCAGATTTTTAAAGCTTATTTGATCTTTTTTCTTTTTACCTCCCAATCCTTCTATTTAGTCCTCCTTCCACCATATGAGGAATTCTTTGAACTGCCTGAATAGGGCAGGCCATGCCCTCCTTCTCTGATGTCAGTGAAAAACAGCACCCAAAACTTCGTCATCTCTCTGATTGGTTTCCTAATGACCTGGCAAATATGAACTATTGCTTTCAGCACCTTCCATTTCTCCCTTTTCAGATTAAAGAAAAAACCCAGAAAAATAAACACTCATCTATCAAAGGAAGAGAACAGAAGATGCACACAAATTATCCTTGGAGGCTTCTGGGAGAGTCACTTCAAACCTCCTATGAGGTGAGACCCAGACAGATGAGTCCTCTTACCTGGGTATCTTGTCCTAGGCTCCACACCCAGAAAGAGTTTATCAGTTCACACATAACTGTGCACTGAGATGTTTGGCCATGAATGCCAGGAAAAAGGCTTTCCAGCAAACACACTCTCTCACCAGCCCCTCCTGCAATGCTACATGGCACTGTTGAGCTGGTATAACTTTGATCTCTAGAGAGAAATGAACCTCTCTCCCTTGCTTAGCCACACCATTTGGTGTGTTATTAGACTTGCAGGATGAACACTTGAAGTTACACCTGAAACTAGGGCATATTTAAAGCAGTCTGACACCCTTTGCCAGCTCTGAAGTTTTGAGGAAAACAACAAAACAAAGTCATCTCTTCTTGAGTTGAGGTGCTGTAGGCAGCCATCAAAACTGTTTTGATGTGGAAGGGCAAAAATAAGTTCAGGCAGTCAGAGCAGAGCTGTGTTCCCACCAGTGTGTGTGGGACACATCTGCAGAAGGAACTTTTGCATTCAAAACACTGAAACTTCACTGAAGATTATCCAGCTTTTTGAACCATGCTGGTACCAGGGACCCAGACTGCTGAGATGAGCCCTGGTGCCATCCACGGGTTGGCAGCACCCAGATCCCACTTTCACAATGTGAGCAGATAGAGGAGTGCAGTATTCAGGTAACTTCTTAAATATCCATCAGGAAATCTGTAGTCCCTCAAACATGTTGTGGAAGTTGATTCTGGCAGGGGAGTGATATGAGGTTTATAGGAGGGCAAAATGGGGACTGTGTCTTTAAAGAACATTGAAGGGACATTGTAGTAGACTTCAAATTCATGTCTGAATGGTTTTAAAGCTGCAGTTTAACTACACAACACAAGGCAAGGAAATTTTCCATGAGAACACATTTACTTAGGCAAAATAAACATGAATGCAAATTCATTTTTTTTCTCTTCAAAGTTGTTCTGAATGTCATCTCTGAACACACATGGTTCATTTAGAAGTATTAACTTCAAGAATTTCCCCAAATTGATATTTTTATTTAAATTAATAAGTTAAACCAATATTACAAAATCATGGTTTTCCATTCCAGCTGTTTGCCCCCAGATTCATCAGCTCAACACCCTGTTCTCCACCCAGCCCTGGGAGGTCTTCAGGACAAAGAGAGAAAGAAAGCAATGTTGCCTCTCGAGTGCAAGACTCAACTTATTGCCAAGGACTTTGTCCTGTGGTGGGCTAGACCCAGCCTGGACCTAGGGACTCTAGCCTGGTAGGTTTGGAGAAGCATTTGCCCACTTGCTTCCTTAAAACCAGACTTTTCACTGCCATCCTGACCCTTCTGCTAAGACAGAGCTGACCTTTGCACCTGAAGGTGCATTCATCATGTTCCTTCTTGTGAGTTTTTTGCCAAAGTGAATCATCTTCATCATTATCTACAAGATAATGTTGTTATCTGTTCCTTTCCATAAATACCATACATCATTTCTGAGTACAAAATTAATTATGTGGGTGTTTAGTATTAAATATGTTAATTGGTTTATGATTTTAAATTAATTAAAGTATAGTCTTTTGGGAAATTTAGCATCTTTTGTCAAGCCCCTTTGTTGTTTGTAGTAAGTCCAAAATCAAAATATCCCACACTTCTCCAACTTTCTGTTGAGTTAAAACTCATTAAAAACCTCACATATTCATTTCCAACCCTTCCCCCCCTCAATTATTTGCTACAACTGTTTAGTGCCTGTGTCACCAGAACCAATGGTATATTTTACTATGAGGAGCCCCTGGTGAAATACTTTGTGCTGATGGATCTGCCACCTCTTTTCATTCTGGATGGAGTTTAAGCCATGGGTCTTTATTTAAATCTGTGTCTTTGAACACCTTCAGTAGTCACTTGAGAGAAAGAAGCCCACTTGGGAGGGGACTCGTCTCATTCTAAGGCAGATAGTGGAAGGAGGGCACCAAGCAGTAGAACTGAAGTGTTGTCTTCTCTGCTGATTAAAAGGAAGTCTGGATGACCACAACAGATGAAGGAATCCACAGAGCTGATCTGAAAGCAGGCAAGATGAGTCCCATTCTTGAGAAGAGAACCATTCCAATTAGCAAAAGACTTGAGTTAGATATGTCTACATGTTTCTCTAAACAGAGCACAAAAATTTAAAAATTCCTCCTTGATCTTTGAACTTTCTTACCTGTACACTAATTAGCATAAAACCCCTTCAATTAGAGAAGCTCTGCTCAATGGGAAAAAAAACCCAAACACCTGCAGTTGACATGCCACCCTGCCACCCCAACCCTTGCAGGAGGGGAGAGGGAGCACCTCCTCATCGTTTCTCTCAGTTTAAAACTGCAGTGACTTCCCAAGTTGCACTAAGGTCTGCTTAGCCCCTGTCAGCATCTTTACTATGTGCCTGCTTCCTGTGCTTCCCAGCAGCTCCCCAGCATCTATTGGTGTTGATGATGATCTGGCTGTGCCTCTACCTTCCTGCCTGACTTGGGCTGTAGGGTAGAGGCTCTGCCAGTGCTCTCAGGGTTCCTCTGGATCAAGCAGAAGCCCATAGGTATGCTGCACAGCTCCTGTGCACGCACAGAAAATGGACAGATGAGCTGGTAGTCAGATATTGTCCACTAGAGAAAACAATCTTCTTCATTGCTCTTACAAATAGCTAAACAGCTCAGACCACTGAAGGCAAAGCACCATTTCCCAGCTGCTGAGGGGGAGGGAGGCTGTTTTGGCAGAGAACAATTCTCACTCAGAGATAAGACAACAAAACCAGAAAGAGTTCTCAAGTGGCAGCTTCCTTTATTGCTTGGTTTAGTATCTTTCCTCCAAATCAACCCAGGCGTAGTAGAAATTCACAAAGCTGCACTTAAATCGAAATTTGTAGCCCACAGATCCACATCCCTATTTCATGAATCACCTTTGTAATCCTCTGGGATCACAGTCCTTCTGTACAAAAGCATCAGTTCTGAAACAAGGTGGAAGAGCAAAAAAAATCATCAGTGGGATGGTTGAGAAAGGACCATTGTATTGTATTTCTATCCTGACTTAACACTGACAACACAGACTAGGGAGCTTAATCCAGAGATTTCTTCATCAACTGCAGCTTATGTTGGAGGGACAAAAGAGTTATCAGAAGGACACTGAAAAATGGTTGAGAAATTAAGAGGTTTTGGTGAAAGGCATGGAGTGGCAAAGGTTAAATGTGGCCACCAAGTTTCTAGTCCAAGTTTCCAGTCCAAGTTTCCTTAGCTTTAGGTTGCTACTCCTCTTGACTGGCCTTTGGCTTCTCACATAGCACTTGTTCCCTCAACTGTTGGAATCTCTCCATTGATAGATCTGCAAACAAGTGTCTCCCCCATCTTCCTGAGTAGGGCTTTCCAGATCTCAATCCTTCCCACTTCTCTGTTCTGAAACCTTTCTGGTTTTCATTTCTGAGGTTGCTTTCAGAAGCAACCTCAGAAATGGAGGTTGCTTCTGAAGTGGAGGGTAGTATCTGAACAAGGGATCCTTTAAAGATGTCTCTGGGACCAAATGAAGAGGTGTCACCTACCACTGCTTGGTCTCTTTGGATTTCCAGTTCCAAGGATCGTGCTGGCCCCAGTAGACCCAGCCTCACCCTGGGAGTTACCTTTGTTTCTCCTCCCTGTGTTTCAGAACATTTCTCTACTTTGGTGCTCCTCTGACAAGTGACTCAGATCAGGTCACACAACTGAACCCCATCCTGGGTCCTTGAATGAATCCAGAGGAGGACAACATAGTTCATGACAGGGCTGGAAGAAGTGTCCTGCAAGGAGTGTCTGACGATTTTGGGATCATCTAGTTTGGAGAGAAGGAAGCTGAGGGGTAACCTCATGATGCTCTGCAGCTTCCTGAGGAAAGGACATGGAGAGGGAGGTGCTGAGCTCTTCTCCCAGGGAACCAGTGATATGATGCATGAGAGTGGCTCAAATCTGCACCACAGAGGTTTACACTGGACATGAGGAAGCGGTTTTTAACCAGGGGTGGTCAAACATTGGAACAGGCTTCCTGGAGATGTGCTCGATGCCCCAAGCCTGTCAGTGTTTAGGAGGCATTTGACAATGCCCTTAATAACATGCTTTAAGGTCTGGTCAGCCCTGAATTTGTCAGGCAGTTGGACTGGGTGATCATTATAAGCCCCTTCCAATCAAAACAGTCCTATTCTCTTCTACTCTACTCTACTCTACTCTCCTCTACTCTACTCTACTCTACTCTACTCTACTCTACTCTGCTCTGCTCTGCTCTGCTCTGCTCTGCTCTAGTGTATCATTGCTCACTGCTGTCTGGATGCAAGTAAATGTGGATACTAACATTTCAGTGTGTTTTGCCTCTGGGAAGCCCTGAAGATGCATGACCTTAGGGCTCATCTTGGACAGATCTGGACATTTTTTTATTTCAGAGCCCCAGAGCATGAGAAAGTGAGTTCAGACTGTCCCACTTTCCCCTTGTGTCATCCACCCTTAAGACACCATTGAGCATTTTCATCTTAACTCCTGGGTTAATTTGAAAATCTCAAGGCTCATATCAACCACTGGTGATGGGGGGAATAATCCAGGAAATCATCCTGAAGTACACAAGAGATTAACACACTGACATCACTCCAGAAGTAGATGCTGGACATCATCCTCCTGCTGTGAGAATCCATGCCCATGGGATCCACAGCCCCACAGTATCCCTAAACCTGATGCCCAGAGTGGACAAAACAGAGTAGGAGGATGAAGGATTAGCTCTCCTTCTTCAGTGCTTGGACACAGTTGGCAGGATACAGTGGCTTGGGTTAAATCCTATCTTGATGCTGCCCTACACTAAGTCTTCTCAGAGGGTAGGCAGGTCCCTGAAGGTCCTCAGCTGGATCCTTTGCCTTTTCTGCCATCAGGTTAGTAAGGAAGCCTTTCTGTGTGCTTGTCTCTGTGCCTTCCCATGTGGCAACAGCTGCTCTCTCATCCCTTGAACTTGGCAAGTACTTCTAGATGGCAGGGATTTCATTTCATCTCCTTTCCATCAGCCTTGTGGGGGACAGAGCAGTGAATGGCAGTGCAGAGTGCACAGTTAATTTACAGGGAAATTGTCTTTTCCTGTGGTCGGTTTTGTCTCCTGGCAGCGTGCAAAGGCAGTACCATTATCTGTTTCTGCCAGTGCTTCTAGTGCTGAAATGTCTCTAATTAAAGGCATGCTGAGTTGTAGATATAGGATATCTTAATTACATGTGTGTGAATAAAGCATTTAACAAGATGTGAGAGGCCCATCCCTTCCCCTTGGAGCCACCAGATCAAAGAGCAAACCCGCTCCCTTGGAAACAGAAAAAAATGTGTTGGTTTCTGGAGAGCTGTTCTGCCACCAGACTTAGCTCCAGACTTTTCTTGGGCTCATGCCAAACTTTGAAAACAATTAAATAAAGGGAAGGAAGGTACAACTGGTGCTGCAGGAACTGCAGACAAGCCTGCCTCCTCAAGCAAGACCTGAACAACCAGATTTTCAGCCAGCACCTCAAGGAGAGGACCAGAATGGTTTCTTTGGTTAGCTCCTAGTCCCCAGCAGGGGGGAGGCAGGTCTACCCTGCTTCTGCCACCCCTGTACCAGGGCCAGTGAACGACCTGCACCCTACAACAGAGGTACCATTTCCTCAGAAAGGTCCAATTTTAGCAGGTTCCTCTTTACCACCTTCACTCAAGGAGAAGCTCTTATCGATCCCCAGTGTTGTGGTCACCTTCTATACAAACAACATGAGCATGTGAGCAAGGACATATGAGTGAAGACACATGTGGCTCTGCACTGGATCACTGAGATAATTTACCTGGGAGTAGGGGCTTGGTTACCTGCACTGTTCTTGCAGCATGTGTTCAACAGTTACTGGTAAAAATGAAGGGTCAGATAGATGTGCTGGGAAGATATATCCACCCCTGCCTCCAAACCACATTTGGGCAGCGCATGGTCTCTGAGGACAATGGTTTGGGACTTTGCCTTGTCTACTCTAGTGATATCAGAGCAACAGGAAGCGCTTTCACATGAGCCTTCTGGGAAGGGAACTTACAGCTTTTTGCCACAGGAGCTGGAGTGTTTTGCAGGACAGTAGTTAATTACCTCACAGAATCACAGACTATCAGGAGCTGGAAGAGACCTCGAAAGATCACTAAGTCCAACCCCCCTGCCTGAGCAGCACTATCTAGAGTAGATCACACAGGAACATGTCCAGATTGGTCTGGAATGTCTCCAGGGAAGGAGACTCCACAACCTCTCTGGGCAGCCTGTTCCAGGGCTCTGTTCTATATGCAGGGAAAAAAGTTCCTCCTTATATTAAGACGGAACTTTCTATGTTCCAGTTTGGAACCATTTCCCCTTGTTCTGTCACTGGCCATCGCTGAGAAGAGCCTGGATCCATCCTCNCCAGGGCAGAATAGAGGGGGAGGAGGACCTCTCTTGATCTACTGGCCACACCCCTTCTAATACACCCCAGGATGACATTCCAACACAAAAGCTGAGGCATTCAGCTCATAAAGTGAGAGAAGGGAACAAGACACCCGGGCTGCTGGGACTTCCATTCCCTTCACACTTTCTGAGGATGTTGCTGGCTCCTGGGCAGAGGGACAGACATCTCCCCTCTGATCCTCCAGCAGTCCCAGACAGGATGGGAGTTTTTATTAGATGTCCTTTAAAGATCCCTTTCCAACCTAGCACATTCTGTGATTCTATGATCATACCACAGGGTTTCTCTGCAGCCTGTCTGGGAGGCCTGACAATAAGCAAAACCACGGTACAGCACTGATGGAGCCCAGATCCCCCTCAGAAACCTCCCTGACTCCCCAGGGGCTCCTCAAGACCTCTCCCATGCCTGCACCCTGTACCTCCATCACCTGTGGGAACATCCCAGGGGTATGGACATGGGGGCTGCTGGGGTGCAGCCAGTCCCAGTCTCTCTCCACAATGCCTTTCATCTTGCAATATACTAAAAATCAACCACCCATATTTCTCCTGAGTTTGGATAAGTTTTCCCTCTTCATGATATTACCATTTTCTCCATGGATCAATTTCTCTCCTGCTTGTCTTGGCTTCTTTTTATAGTGGATTAAATCGTTTTTATTAAATAGAAATGTTGGTGTATTACCAGGGAGGCTCAGGGCTTCTTTATCATATAAACAAACTGCAAGGAGGTGGGTAGGACAATCACCAAGCAAGAGTGGAGCTGCTACATGTTGCAGAGAAAAGTGTTACACTGAACATCCATCCCTGCAGTTCATTATCTCATGGCAATAAATTTTATATCTTGGCTTTCTTCTTTATTGCCATAAAACATAATGGACTGCTTCCAAGTAAAAGCCGTGATGCTGAGTATAATCTGTCCAGCAAGCAATAAAATAAGGTGCTTTCAAAAAATTTCCTCCATTGCTTCAATCCCAGAATAAGCAACCTTCCCGAAATAATTCAGGGAAGCAGACATTGGCAGCTTCTGATGAGTCAGCACAAGTGCACAGAGAGGTTTCAGGGCACGTTCAAGCACTTTGTCTGACTTCTCTTGCAAGATGCAGAAAGTCTTCTACCTGAGGTAACCCTGGCACTCTGTTTTCATAGTTACCTGAAGAGTTTGTAACCATCAGTAGGTTTGTTCTCCTAACACACAGCTATGGTCAAGGATTAATACCATCCCCATTTTCTAGATAGAAACCATCCAAGGACACACAGGAGCCAGGACACCAAACTGTGAGCTGAAATGTAGCCTGAAGATTACTTTATTAGACCCTAAATACAACCTCTAATTCTGTCTCCAGCCTCATTCCCTCTCCCTCATGGCATTTTCCACTGGTGACTGTCACCCACAGCACTGAAGTTGGTCTTCACTCTGAGGCTGGGAGTGGTTTTGTGTTTGCTGCAGAGCCATCCCACATGGGAAGTACCCCAATTCCCTTCAGTGCTGCCTGTATCAAATCAGGGACAAGAGACAGTTCCTCATCTGCTCAGGTTGCAAGGTGGGGACAGGTAGCTGAGGAGTTTCAGATGAAATATTTTTTCTCTCCAAATCCATCTATGAGATATATCCAGGAAAGTAGCACAGAACACATCGTAAATTGTGGTTTTAAGTATTTTTTGCTATGCCATCTAAAGGGGTCAGGGCCAACACTAAATCATATTTGCCTTGAGGTTTCTGGAAAAACAAACAAATAAACAAACAACCCACTTTATTTTTGTTGTTGTTTCACCTGGAAATTTAACAGAAAAACAGGCTAAATTCTGCTAGCCAGTAGATTAATTGAACTCAAAGCCTATTGCAAATTTCAACCTAGGAAGATCTATTTGCCTTACAAATTCTGTCCCTTAGTAGAAATGGTATTTCTTCTTATGTTAAATTAATACTTAAAAGGAAAAAAAAAATAACACATGCATCCACATAGGTTGGGCTTTTTTTACTCATAGGTATTAATGTTTTCAAACTGATCCCTGCAATTTTGCAATGGCAGTCTTAAGGCACTGAGAAACTGTTTCTGACTTTGTCTGGCATTTACAGAAGATGAAACACTTGGAAAACCCTGCTAATCCCTGACTACATTTTGAGACCTTCAGATAACTTTAAAAATCTGGTTTCCATGTCCTTTCACAACCAGGGGCTACTTCCACATCTAACTACAAAAGCAATTCTGTAAGAGCTAAGAAGAGTTATTAATTGATTTTTGACTTCACTTTCAGGATTTTCCAATCCTATAAGATGGTGTAAAACCAAAGTAGCTCAGTGAAGCCACTGGAATAAGGAATATGGAAATAAAGGACTGGAGAGGCATATGGTACTGAAGCAATGTGAAAGTTGAGCCCATGTCCTTCAAAAATGAAGCCATAAGGTTCAATGTTCTGCTATGGAAATAGCAGAACTCCTGCCTGCTATGAGCAGGCTCTGTAAGGAAGTAACCTCACTGCTAAAAGTAGAAGAGGCTTGGTGTGACATGTGCTCATGGTTAGCAATGAGCCAACAATGTACCCTTGGGCCAAGAAACCCAATGGCATCCAAGGGGATATCAAGAAAACTGTGGTCAGGGAGGTTCTCCTCCCCTGTGCTCTGCCCTGGTGAGGCCTCATGTGGAGTATTGTGTGCAGTGCTGGGCTCCATGGGTCAAAAAGGACAGGGAGCTACTGGAAAGGGGACAAAAATAAGGGCTATGGAGAGGCTGAGAGGACTAAAACATCTCTTTTACAAAGCGAGGCTGAGGAACTTGGGACTTTTTTGCCCAGAGAAGACTGAGGGGAGATCTATCAATGCTGTTAAATCCCTGAGGGGTGGGGTCAGGAGGATGGAATCAGTCTTTTTTCAGTAGTGTCCAGGGACAGGACAAAAGGCAAGGGGCACAAATTTGGCTATAGGAAGTTCCACCTCAACCTGAGGAGTAACTTCTTTACTGTGAGGGTAGCAGAGCCATGGGACAGGCTGCCCAGAGAGGTCTCCATCTCTGGAGACATTTAAAACCCATCTGGATGAGTTCCTGTGCAGCCTGCTCAGGGTGATCCTGCTCTGGCAGGGGGCTGGACTGGGTGATCTTAGGAGGTCCCTGCCATCCCCCATCATTTTGTGATTCTGTGAAATTAGGCCCTGATGCAGACCTACCAGTACAAGATGGGGAACCAGAACATGTGTGAACAGTGGTAAAGGCGTTGATTCACCTTGTTAGCAACCCCTGGCAGGTGTAGTAGTGCCTTGTCACCGGTGTGCTCTTCTCACTGCTGGGAAGACAGACCATACAGCTCCATTGGTTCCTCCTCCAACATGCTGTCTGGCTATGTATAGCTCCTCATTCCTCTAACATCACTCATCTGTTTAAACTGCAGAATTCTATGTGGTTTTGTATAAGATGTGGCATGGGGGGAACCCTGCATGGAGACTCTAGAAACCTCATGATCACATGAAAACTCTCAGCTGCCTGGGTCTAAATTACCTGTCAGCACCCCTGCTGATATCTGAGCTAGTCTGACCACAAGGCAACGTTGAACCTGTGAGACACCACTGTGGATGGCCGTCATCGGGGGCCGTCACTTCTGGGCTGGTGCTGTTACTGGGGGATGGGTTGTCTCAGAGTCACTGGGCAACTGTGTTGAACTTTTTCTCCTGCTGTGACTTGAGATGCAATCAAATGTGGGTGTATAAAGAAGTTCTGCCTACCATCTTTGATGTCTGACACACTTTAATTTCAACTTCTTTAATATCATGTGTATGACGAGCAGCACAGCAAACACCTCCTTGGCCTGATCCAGGCCGTTCTGGAGTCAGAGGCAACTCTTTCACTGGATGGGCTTAGCAACTGCTTGCACCAAGTGCTGCATGAAGTGTGTCTTCTGCCAACTAAAGAAGAGCACCAACTGCTGGGAGAAGAGGGCTTGCATCACCAGCCAGACCTGCTGGCTGCATCTGTCCATCCCCATGCAGAAAAAAAAAGGAGTTTTGTAAAAAGTAATTTTCATTAGCTTCTGCCAATCATTTCTGCTCTCTGTCTAGTTTAATTAAGATTTATCATTCAACTCTCAGGCAAGCGTTATGCACAAAGGAAGTTTAAAGCTCCCCAATTTACCTTTTCCTTGCATTTTGGGAAAAGGTTCCCTAAATGGCCCATTTAGAATATAAATACTGGGTACTAATTTTATTTCATATTAAATGTCCTGTAAAGTAAATTTCACAAGTCTTTGCACTTCATCAACAAAATTAAAACAGTTAAGGAAGGGATTTGCTGATGGAAGATGTTAAAATTATCTGTCATTAATTAATCCTGAAAAGAACATGATGCAGTAGAGAGCTTTTACTTCATGTCAACATTTCCCTGTCCACAAAAATATTAATTTAAGCATCATGGACCAGGAAAAAATTTAGTGAGACACTGATTACTGGAGCTTCACCATTCACTTAGGTTGCACTGCGATCATGGGTGTCCTCCAGGCAAGCATGGGAGCGCTTTCAGCACCAAAACAGAAGAAGCTTCAAGGTTTGTCAGGACTTCTTCCAGTGGGTGATGAAGGATGGATATGTGGGGTACTCCATTACTCTGAGACCATTTATAGCACAAACATAAGGTGAAGGATAGAACTACGGGTAAGTGGTGCTCGGGAAAGTCCCAGGGCTTAAGACAGAGCGCTGTGCTTTCTTGTCTTCCTTGATGTCCAAAAAACCAAAAATTTATGAATTTTAGGATATCACAATAGGTTTATCATATTCAATCACTTTTTTGTTGCCCCAGATAGATGCAACTTGTAGGACTAAAGATTTTACCAGCGCAAGGTGGTCCTGTCACCAAGCCACAAAGACACTGGAAAGCTGGAATTGGTCACCTCGGCTCCACCCCTGGTTACACAGGTATTTCTAAGCCTGGACAGATAGTGTGGAGGAGGAATAAACACAGCTGCTTTGTACTCAGGGGACATACTGCAAGGAGTCATTTGGTGTGGGAGAGCACATCAGACCAGGGAGCCTTGGGATCTCTGCAAGGATACAACAGAAAATAGCCAGAGAACTTTGAGAAGCAGAACCTTGGGAGAGCCCCAGCCCCTCCTCAGAGCTGGAACAAGGATCACCCTGTCACATGGGCTGAGCCGAGTGCTGTGTCTGCACACAATGTCCTGGCCCTTGACAGGGCTCATCCACAGCTCCGAGTTCCCACAGAGCTGCCCTATTTTCCCAGCTGATATCTGGGCTTGGAGAGGCTGGGTTTTGTCCTTCATCCATCTAGGGGACCACTGTGAAGAAAGCAGCACAAAGTTCATGGAAAAGTATTTCATTCTGAAAGACTGAGACTCCAGAAAATATCCTAAAGAAAGAGAGGGAGCACAAGCAGGAGGTTAACGGTCTGTCCCAGTGATGAGGGCCCTCTGGAGATGAACAGAGTCATACGGCACTCGGTAGGAAATGTGACATTATTCCAGGTCAAGGATTTCTGTCTGCTTCATTAGACTGAAGCTGCAGAGCCAGAAGGGCACACAACAGATTTTTTTAAAAATAAAATAAAATAAAAATAAAGGGTTGGGGGGGAGGGAAAAAAAAAAGGAAAGTAAAAATAATAATAAAAAAAAATTCTTTGGGTTTTGCTCAAGCAGTTATTTTCAGGAGTGATAGCCAGCTTGTGACAACTCACGGGCCTTGCTGGCAGCTGACTAGTGTGGAGTGAAGATCTTGTCAACCTCTCCTTCTGGCACCCATGTCAGTCTAGCTACTTAATGCCATTAGAAAATCGTAATTGCTGAGCCTCTCAAACCCAACATCTCTGTGCAGGCAAACACCAGCAGGCTGCTCAGCATGGGCCAATAAGGAAAAGCAGCATGCATAGGCTGTGTGTGTACACAAATGTCTGTTGGTCTGCAGCCCATCCTGACCAACTGATTAGCTCTCAGGTACAACATCATCCATCCTTAGCAGAGCTCCATCACACTGGCTGCCCTCACCTTTCCCAGCCTGTGCTGCCTTCCTGCAGATTCCCATGCCCTGAGCAAAAGAGAGATGCTGTAAATACAGGCCCGTGGGCAAAAAGGCAGAAGGAGCCAAGATGAGTTACTAGGATCTACAAAAGAGGCCATAAAAACTGCTCAGCCTTGACATGAGAGAGCTGGGCCCTGCATGTTATTGCTCCATAAAACTGACAGCTGATAAACATGGAGCGAACAGAAAGGAACCGCATCCACCCCATCCCTCCCTGGGATTTGCTGACACTTGGGCAAGAGCAACACACGCTGGAGCCAGCAATGCTCAGTGTTACCATATGCTGACAGCAGTAAATCAGTGGCCAGTAATAACCATGGTGGATGGGATCTTTTCCCTTGGCCACATACAATGAGTGTTTCCAGGGAGCCAGAACCTGGAAGAGGCCGTGAGCCCCAGGGTCAATGCTTGGCTGAAGCAGTGCGGTGGAGCCCTGGGTCACTGGCAAGCAGGAGACAGGAGGTGAGTGGCTGGATGTGCAGCAATCATTCTTTCATGCCTGCCATCATACCTGCCCAGAAGCCCTGGGAGGAGACAGGGCTGGAAATGCAAGTGTGGGGGTTGCACTGGACACTGACGCAGTCACAGACCGCTCCACTTTGTTTCCCATGTAGCCAGTTCCCTTGCTAAGTAGTTCATTTAAATAAGAACATCTATCTTCTAAATTGTGTGTATCAAACAATCAATCACTCGGAGGCTGAAAACCTCCCCAAATCTGTAATTATGGTGTCAGAGCTGATTGTGATGAAAGTGAAGCTGTCAGGGAGACATTTGTGAGACAAACACACTTGCACACAGCAGTTTTCCCCAGAGTGCTATGGCAAGCTTTCCTGCCATATGGGGCCATGATTAATAGCCCAGCCTATATGTAAATATTTAGCTGTTTAGGAAGCAACAGGATCCAATTACCTTTCAACCCATTTCTCTCCTCATGATAAAATGCAAAGCTGAATTTCTGATTTTAATTTTTTTTTTTAAAAAAAGAGAATAAAATAAAGCCCTGATGACTCATATTCCACTGATGATATTAAAGGCATTCTTGTCTGTGCCCAAGGTAATACAGGCTGAGAGCTCAGCTGGGCAAAGCAGCTGAAATCTCTTATTTTCTCATTACTGTAATGTCCCTCTCCAAGGAAGTGAGCACTGGCACTTTCTGCCGATAACCCCTCGTGACTGTCACCGTGACAGTGCCCTGGAACCAGAGTTCTTGCTGGTACACGATACAATCTGAAGCAGAGCTTTTAACATGAGCTCTCTGGGTTTTAGGACAATCCTTATAGCTTGCAGCTTCTGGGAGGAAGAGCTGCCAGAGAAAGGCAGCAGTCCCTGGTGGGGGTGGGGGAGACCAGATATTTCTGTCTCTCACGGTATCAGGGACAGTTTGAAACTCAGCTTTATGTGCTCAAACAATGGTGAAGAGAGGAGAAAAATAAACCTATACAATATTTTTTACTTTTTTTTTTTAACAATTTGATGACTTCTCTGGCAAGGTCAACATTTGTGACTCTATTCTCCTCCTGACCATGTTCTCCTTCCCCCAGGAGGACTGTCTATGTCCCAGATGTCTCTCCAGAGCCCCAGTGCATCCTCTCCTCATGGCAACACTGGGAACGTCTCTTGGCTGGTTACAAGTGCTGTTTGCTGCCTTCCTTGCTTGATATATGACTAGTTACCACAGCCTGTATCACCAGGCTTCTCCAGCTCCCAGCCCTGGGCATAGGCTCATGGCTGGACTTATCAGCCATGTAAGTAATTCCAGAAGGAAGCATTCAAGAAAACACGGGACAAGGCAGCATGGTGTATATAGGCTCACTCAGCTTTGTCTCAGCACAAATGGGGTTGCTGAAGTGAAGTGCAGATGGCCCCTGAGGTGACAGGAGTCATCCAGATTAAGTGTTGACATCACATTGTCAGCCACTCCCAGCCCCTGGATTCACAAAAGTCAGGACCCAACTACAGAGAGCTGTGGCTCCAGGCACAGCCCAGGACACTGGACACCATGTACTTATTAACAGGGCCATGGCATTAATGGCATCCCAGCTTGGTATGGTGGGATGGTTCAAGTGTAGTCTGCAGAGGCTGGATCCTGTTGGTTCCTCATGCAGTGGACAGATGTCTGGTGTCCATCTCCCATGGGAACCATTCAGGATCCTGACTTGAGGGGTACAGTATGGGCTGTCTTCTGCATCAGTCCTTGGGAAATAATGACAATGAGTTGCCAGCATGTGTAGGAGAATGCCATCCATCTGCCCTCTGCTGAATGGCACTGAGGCCAAAGCTGGATGTACAGCTCTGCTGCTCCAGGTGCTGACAGGCACTGTGCACTGGGGTTGATGAGACTGGGAAGTTCGTGGTGCTGACAGGCAGGGTGTCCAACTGCTTTCCAAAGGCTGTAATCAGTGCTGTTATTCATTGCCTTGCTGGTCCTACAGCAGAGGGTTGTCCAGGGAAAGCTGCCACTGGCTCTCAGCTACTCCATCACTGCTGCAGCTCAGCTCTGCTGAAGCACAGGGCAGAGGAATGAGAGCTGCAGCCTGATATCCTGATTCCCCAGGCACTGCAGGAGAATTTACTGTGTCCATGCAGGAGGAAGATGAATCCCCCTCTGCTGCTCTCTGGCCTCTGCAGGGTCAAGAAGCAAGGTTGGACATGCTGGTCCACCACTATGAAGCAGAGGATGGGAGAGACATACCATGTGCAGGAGGAAAAGCATTCAATGGAAGCAGTAGCAGAACTGTCCTTAAAATGGAAACTGCTTCTCAGAGCAGCTTTCATGTGGACTTAGAACAGGAAAAGCACTGCAAAGATACTTTGCAGTGCAGCTGAGAGATGCTGAGATTCATCCATGCCAGCATGCTCCCTGCTCCTACCCAGCCCAAAGAGGACACCATGATAAATGGTGTCTACTTTCCCATGGCCTCCTGGAGGACACTGGCTGTCCTGGGTCACTGCCTGCACTGCACTCTGGATCCATGGCCAGGAAAATCCCAGCACGAGGCATCAGGAGGACTTCCACTGCAGTGTGTTCAACAGTGATGTAATGTCTAACACAAGAAATGTTTGTTGTGTGAAAAGGGAGGTGGCTTTCTCCCTACCCTGCAAATAATGGAAATATCTAGCCAATCCTCGATGCCTCTGGAGAAAAATGAGTTCATATAAAGCACAAAAAGTTTTACCATTGCGGATAAAAGGCCAAATATGATGAAGACACCATCTGCCTGCAGAAACACCTTGCAGTGAGCATCATTTTTAAGTCAATCACTTTAGTTCTATTTCCTAATTAAATGGGACCAAAAGAGACAGAGAGAGAGGGAGTTTGGATTTTACTCATCAAGAACTTGATGAGTATGCAGAGTATGAGAATGCAGAGTCATTTAGCTCTTTGGGACAAACCACTTTTCCTTAAGTAAGTTTTAAGTTCTTTTAGTGTAACATAAACTCTGGTTTGCTTTCCACCTTGCATTACACTTTAACATAGTCAAAAAGACATCACTATGGAGGTGAACTAAAAAAAGAAACGTGCAAAACTGCCCGTGAACAGCAATACAGGACACACCAACAGGACTTGCTGTGCCATCAAACCCTCAGCAGGAGGGAAAGGGCAAGACTAGGACAAGAGGGCCCTTCAGAATTTCTTGACATGTCATTGAGGTTTCTTTTCTTCCTAGCCTCTTTGTCCCATTCTGTTGCTGAGTCCTTTTCAAACTATTAAAAGACCACAAAGTTTTCAAGGTGTCTCTCTATTTCCTGGGACAGTTGGAAACATCAGAGCGACTCCATCACACAGCTCCACCCCAGAGGCCATGGGGTCCTGCCTCTGGCAGGTGGGCTTCTGTGTGCAGGAGGCACCATTCCAGCAAAGCCTGCAAGACAGGGAGAGCAGCCTGGGACAGGGATACAGTCCCAGGTAGGGGTTAGTACCAGTGTTCCCATTTGGACATCCCCCTCAGCCTAAGGTCTCGGTCATTTTGGAGGGACATCAGAGCAGGCTCAGGGACTGTGCCCAGGGAGAGCTTTGGAGATTTTCCACCACCTCACCCAGCACATCCACAGATGTGAATTTCACTGCACAGCCACGTGCCACGTACCAAAACTCACCATCCCCCTCCAGCTTCACCATTTCACCACTTCAACCATTAGGGGAAGTGTGGAGAATGGATTTGAGTGAGGAGTGAACCAGCCAAAGCTACTGCTCCCAGCACTGTTCATCCTGAGTGCTGATGGATAAAATCCAAACAGACTAAAAACGGGTCTCAGGCCAGGTGCAGAGTCTTTTGGGGAGGACCTTTGAATGGTCCAAGGACCCAAGGAGATAAGAAGGCAGATTTTGCATGAAGACACCATGGATCACATGCTCTTGCTCCCTTCTCTGCAGTAGTTACTCCTGCCCTGAGCCCAGTGAAGGGCAAACAGCTAATGCATCCTCCAGAAAGTCTGAGTCCCTCTGTCCATGTTTAGAATGTCCAGGGCTTGCTCAGACACCTTGGAGAGTGAGGAGGGCACAGATTATCCCCCTCCCTTCCCCAAACCTGGACTTGCATGAGCCACGAGGAAGGCAGATGTAGCCTACAGCTGGTGCTGTCTGCTGGTCTGGAAAACAGGAGGAAAAATTTCAGGGCAGGAACACTTGCTGTAGGGTCTGAACAGAGGATGCTCCTGCTGCTCCTTTGCTGCTACTTCCTCTGCAAGCTTGAATTTGTGGGAATAAACTCAATTAGAAATGGACCTTATGTCAGGTCTCTGTAAGAACTCATCCTGGAAAGATGATGTCCTTCAAGCCCCTTGAACTCAAACCTGTGTCAGGCCACTGAAACTCATCCCGCTCCCATACATCAGCAGAAATGACCCTTCAGTGCAGTGTCCCAAGTGTGATGCCAGTGCAAAAGGAAATACAACCCTGAAAGCCTCCACTGCAGAGGCAAGGGCAAGAACCACCTCTCAACTGCTGTATGTGAGGAAGATTGTTGTGGTTTGGCAGGGCAAGGTTCTGCTGGAGAAGGGGGCTACAGGGGTGCCTTCTGCAAGAAGCAGCTGGAAGCTTTTCTTCAGCCCAACAGAGTCAATGCCAGCTGGGCTTTCAAGGCCAGACTCTGCTGCTGACAAGGCCAAGCCCATCAGCAACAGTCAGAGTGCCCTTGGGAGTCACATTTCAAGAAACAAAAAGTCAAGCAGCCACTTTCTGTCACCAGAGCAGGGAGATAGAAGATGTGAGAAACTTTACAGACCCCAAGGTCAGTGAGAAAGAGGGGGAGGAGGCACTGAGAGCAAGATTCCCTGCAGCACATGGAGAAAACCGTGGTGGGGCAGGTGTGTCCCCCTGTAGCCCATGGAAGATGCAGAGACCCCACCTGCAGCTGTGGAGAGGCATTGTAGGGCAGGGGGAGACAGCTGGAAGACATTGTGACCTGTGTTGGAGCAAGTCCTGGCAGCACTCACAGCCCATGGGGGGAGAGAGAAAGAGATGGAGAAACACACTGGAGCAGGTTTGCTGGGGGGGCTTGTGACTCCATGGGGGACCAGGCCAGAGCAGTCTGGGCCTGAGAGACAAATGTCCCATGAATACCACCCCTTTATTTTGGGCAATGGACCTTGTTCAAGTGCCTTGTTTTGGTACAGGGTGCAGGGAGAGATTGTTCTCAGAACACAGCTGCTTTTCAGCAAAGGGTAGTCCTCAGTCTCAGTTCCCTCAGAGAGGGAAACATGGGCAGTACAGTGATCAAGTATCCCTGAAGATGTGCCTCAGTGTAATGTCTTTCCACAGGGAAGAGGAGCTCCTGCCCTGACCTCTGAGACAGTGGGATGTGGATGTCAGGTTGCTGGCATACCTGGCCAGGAGAGCATAGCTCACAGGACACAGGGGCTGATTTTCAGCAGAGGTAGAACCAAGAAAGTGAGAGGAAGGCAGTGGAATCTTTGTTTATCAAGCTTTACTCTAGTGCAGAAGAGTCCCAGTCCTGGATGCCGTGGTTGGTTCCCCTCCCTGGTGAGGAACAAGGTGGGAGGGGATGTTGGGGTGGCTTGTGACTCCATGAGGGACCAGGTCAGTCTGGACCTGGGAATTAGACATTCTGTGATCTTATGACTGTACCCACACTGGGGCTGTTGGTGAAGAGATAAAGTCCTGTGGGAAATGACTCAGGTGGAGAAGTTCATGAAGGACTGTCTCCTGTGGGTGGGACCCCATACTGGCACAGGGGAAGAGTGTGAGGAATGCTCCCCCCTCTCCCACCTCCCAAGATGGAAAGCAGCTCATTAGGAACTGACTGAAGGAGAAGCTCCCATTCCCCACCCTCAATTTCCCCGGTGCCATATTGGGGTGGAGAAATCATGAGTAAATTTAAGCCTTCAAAGAAGGCAGGGGCAGGATGAGGTGCTTTAAGATCTGCTGGTACTTCTCATTATCTGCTGGTACTTCTCATTATCTGACTGGTTTCTCTCTGTGTGTCATCTAATAAATTAGAGAGTTTTCTTTCCTTATTTTGGGTTGAGTCACTTTTCCCTGTGACACTAATTATGGACTGATTTCTCCCTGTCCTGATCTCCACTCCTGAGCCTCTAGATAGTTTCTCCTCTGTCCAGCTGAAAGGGGAGTGACTTTGGTGGGAGTCTGGCCTCCAGCCAGGGTCAAACCACCNAGTTTCTCCTCTGCCCAGCTGAAAGGGGAGTGACTTTGGTGAGAGTCTGGCCTCCATCCAGGGTCAAACCACCACACATAGCCATCACATACTGTCCTCACGTCCAACCAAACCCATTCAGTGCAAAGCAGCTTTGCAAAGCACAGGGACATGTAGCTGAAAGACCAGGCAGCAGGAGCAGTATTTCTGCCAGGGAGCAGGCTGAAGTGGGGCTCTATGAACATGCAATAAAGTGTCTGCAGCCCATCTGAAGGACCTAAACTGCTTTCTGCACAACAGGATCATCTGTCAGGTTTCCATATCTGGGAAAGCTGTGAAAAACTCTTCACCCAATATGTAGAAGTATGTTTTGGGTTTTCTTTCTAGTACAGTTGTGTGCAGAACAAAGGTGTTTTGCATTCATCAGGAAACAGGGCTCTGCTTCTCAATGGCTTTGTGAGCCCAGCACTATCTCGGGGGGACTCAGCAAACTATTTCTGACTTATGCTGATAGAGATGGGCTTCAAACAGGGCAAGGCAATGGGAGAGGCTGTTGCTTCCAAGAGAGAAAGAAGAAAGGAAAGAATAACAGCAGCAAGAAACACTCATGCTGTGAGTGCCTGCAGCATGGGGGAGGCTAGGATCAGAGAGGAAGGGGGGACTCTAGAAGGTTCCAAACCATTTCCACCTGAGGCTTGTTCAGCAGTTTCTCCTCTGGATGGATCCAGGTCAGCCTCAGCCCTCTGGCCACAGCCATTTTGGTGTGTGAAGGGATGTCCTCAAAAGGCAGCACAGAGACACTTTCAAATGCTGAGGTTTGAAATGTATTGAGCAAAGGAGTCACTGGGGATCAGCCCTGTGTGGGTGTAAAGCACAAACTGATCCAACAGACTGCAAGGGAATGCAGATGGGGTGGGAGCAAGGAAGGACTGGCTGTGTAAGCCAGCATGGGGACACATATTGTCACCAGGATCTGGAGTCACCAGGTGTTGTGTGCAGTTTGCTTTAATGCCAGGGTAGGTGTGTTTAGACCTCTCCCACAGCTCTGTCAGGGATGCAAGAGGTCGATTCATCAATGAAATAACCTGCTTTGCATTACACTGTTCTCACTGACTGCTTCAGGCCTCAATGCCACATGGATCACCTTCTTCTCCCAGAGTAAACTCAGAGAAGGTCCATAAGGTCAGTGCTGTGGGCTGATATAAATGCAATGAAGGTTGGGGCTGCCCTCCTTTTGAACCTGGGCACACCTTTGAGCAGTGGTAGCTGGTGCTGAAGCTGTCAGAGTGTGTGATAACCAAGGTCTCCCAAACCACCCCAGCAGGAGATCCCATTGTTTGCAAATCGCATCACAAATCCCTGGGAATGTATTTAATGCATTAGAGAGTGAAGTGGGATTTGTTAATGGAATAAAAACCACCAAACCAACCAACCAACCAGACAAAAAACACTCCACCAAATTTAAAGAAGATCCAGAATACAGTACATCAGAAATCCTGAGGGAACTAGCCTTGGTGATGAGTGATACTGCATTTTCTATGTCTTTCTCTTTCCTGGAAGAAGAAGCCAAATTAGGCATGAATTACCCTTGGGGGAGGGGTGGGGGGATGCTGGTTTTTTTCTGTCTTTTCATTCAGATGATTTCACCTTTAGCTAGTGAATTCAAATGCTGGAGCTACTCTATTTTGCAGGATAAAAATCTTCATGGGTGGGGACCCAGGATGAAAGAGACAGTTTATTCTCACCTGAGCAGGGCGGTCTCTGGGGTCATTGGCAAACAGGAGGACAGGCTGCTGTGCCAAGATGGACAGACACTGAGGACCACCCAACTGTGACATGTCCTCAGCAAGGCATTTGTCTATATTTTATGCTCGTTGGAAGCTCATAATCAATTTTTAGAGCTCTTGAATTGACAGAGAGTGTTCTCCTCCATTTATATGAGATCCATAATTTAATACAGTGTGATGAAAGTATGTGATGATAGTGAGCAAGAAATACATTGTCAAGGCTTTGCCTAGGAAATAAGAGTCCAGATCAGCATCATTGTGCTGGTACATGAAATAAAGACTCAAAATGCTGTTTG
This sequence comes from Heliornis fulica, assembly GCA_013399135.1. Classification (NCBI taxonomy): domain Eukaryota; kingdom Metazoa; phylum Chordata; class Aves; order Gruiformes; family Heliornithidae; genus Heliornis; species Heliornis fulica. The sequence goes on from VXBZ01010785.1 coordinate 72,066, forward strand.
CAATGGGATGTCACTTGCCTTCTGTGCAGAACTGTGGTGGGTTTGCAATGTGGCTTCTTTAAGAAGCAGCCAGAAGTTTCCTAAGGATCCAACACAGTAGATCCCAGCTGGGCTCCCAAGGCCAAACTCCCAAACCCTGTCACTGACAAGGCCGGGACAATCAGCGCCGGTCACAGGCCTCTGGGAATCACATCTGAGAGAGAGAAAAAACCCAGACACATTTTTCCCCCAGAGAAGGGAGTGAGAAGATGTGAGAAACTCTGCAGACACCAAGGTCAGTGAAGGGGGGAGGAGGAGGCACTGAGAGAAGATTCCCTGCAGCCTCTGGAGAAGACCATGTTGAGGCGGGTGTCCCCCCAC
>VXBZ01010785.1:82592-143698 GCA_013399135.1 Heliornis fulica
CTGCTGGGTGATATCCTAGACCGCCAACAGTGCAACAGCACCATGAACTGATTGATGCTGTAGGAGCAGATATGCAGCAGAGTCCTGCTGCATTACTCCACATTGAGTTGGGGATCAGCTGTAAGGGCAGTTGGGGTTCACTCTGGCACCATTAACTCAAGAGGAAAGGCAGCTTTGAGGATGAATCGGGTTGAGATCACTGGATCCATTGTAGGTCATGTCATCTGGACACCTCAGGCTAAGACATATGAAGTGTACATGTTCATCCCACCATGGGGCTGCATTGATGCTGAATTGAAATCTTAGGGGCTATTGAATTCCCAAGGCAGTGGTGAAAGTGAGTCAGTAATTTTTCAGTCTTGTAGGACACATTGGTGCTTGCAGATGGTCATCAAGACAATCCCTGAGGTGAAGTTAATAATAAAAATGAGACTGTAATCCAGCAAGTAGCTAACAAACATTAGCATAAGCAAATGCTTAATGAGGAGGCATGAGGAATCTTTGTCTCTCTCTGCACTAGGCTGCTTACAAACCACTCTTAGGGTTCTTCCACTTCAGCACATGCCATACTGTAACTGCCACACTGATCAGGACTCAGGCAATCCCACATACCCAGAGAAGAACAGGTGGATATTCAGATCTTCTCCAGCACTCAGGATGATTAACGGGGCAGGAAGTTACTGTCCAGAACAAAGAAAGTTCCTGAGTCTAGTCCACATCAAGTGGACCCCGAAGTTTTAATTGGTTGTAGTTTTGCCAAGCATATATGGATATCAGGCACTGCACTCAACACAGTGAGCTAGAAGAGACAGAAGGCTCTCAGGAGGACTCTAGGGACAAGAGTCCTCTGTCAAGGACAGGCAATTATGAAGTTTCTTAGAAGGGGTTAATAAACCCTATGAGCTTCAGTCATCACAAAACCACTTTGACTAACTCTGGTGAATCTAGCTAACTTCTCAAATTGGATGGGCTGTGTCCAGATGAGGGAAATGAGTTGGGATGGTGACTCCAAACCTCTCCTGTGATTCACCAGACAGATTCTCACTGAGGATACATCAGACACCAGAAGCAGATCAGGCAGTCTGGGGATGTTGTATGTCGTGTGTAGCTGTTGACATATTTGACAGGATCACCAGATCTTTCTCTTCTTCCCCTGTAGGGCAAAGGAGGGTGATGTGAATTCATTATATTATCTCTGCTCTAACACCAGACGCTGGATAAAGAGCTGCTTATTTTGTAAACATTTGTGATTCTGTACCGCCTTTGGACCCCACCTGAAGCTAACACTTGCTTTTGTCCAAGTGTCTTGAGCCTCCAAGAGTCATGTATCTGATACTGTACTTCACTCAAAAATCAACCCTTCTGTGTAAAACATTCTGCTGTCTTCTCCCCAGTTGTACAAGTCTTCCGTGATGATAATGACGCAAGGGACAGACAAGAATTGTTGGGACAACTCTGTTCTACAGCCTGTCATGCACAAGGAAATTGTTGCCAGAGCCCTGCCAGCATGGGAGCAGATGAAAGTCCCCTCAGCAACTGTGTTATAATGAGGAGTCTCCCTCACATGGATGGGATAGGGAGCCCTATTCAGCTGGTAATAAGGAGTCACAGCACAAAAGAAAATGACAGAGAAATGTCAGTAACAGGAGATGGGAGTCCAGCAAGAAGCTGGAAACATAGAGAATGGTCACATCAGCAGTGAATGGGCTAGCACAGCAGAAAAAATGGGATTATGGAGTGCTCTGCAAGAGCATGTGTGTGACTTGCAAAGGACAGCTGATGAGGTACAGATACACCTCCTGCTTTGGCAGATGTCCCATGGAAGTCAATCCAACAAAGAGCAGCCAGATCTTTCCTGCCTGGCATGAAAGATAAGTGACCTGCCCCTTTCCATGAGAATGGCCCTGCCAGTGCCCTTTGGCACTGAACACACTTGTAGAGGCACTGAAGAAACAGAGGCCAGTTATGGGACAAGTCCACACCTAGACACAAATCCTGGCCATGGACACTTCTAGAGCAGATCAATGTTTACAGTCAACATTTGGTCCTGTCATCCTGCTGGTTTTCTCCCTACACTGCAGTTTAGTGTCAGCTCCCTTGGGACACCAGCTGCTCTGACTCTGGTATGAGAACTTATCAGTGGAGTGCAGTCATGTGCATTTAAATCAACCTTCCATTCTGCTGTTAGGACTCAGTTTGGGTCTACATCCCTCAGGGTGTAATGCTACTGAGATGCCCAAGATGCCTGCATTTACTTATAGTCAGCTCAAATGAAATCCTCTCCCAGAGCTCCTGGAAGCCTCTCCTTGTGCTGCTTATCTCTAGGGTCATCATGAGGTGGGATATTGGGAAACCCTGGCACAAACTGAACTCGTGTCATTCTGGTGCAGGACCCTCCCCTTATATCACAGGGAGGAGTAAAAAGCCACCAAAAGTCAGTATGTTCCTACAAGACATTGAGCACACTTACCCTGGAATGAAGTGTCACATCCTTTCTGGGTTTGCATTTTAAACTGATTTTCTACAACTCTTCACATTCTTCCTGTTGCTTATTATGCTTGGAAATGCTAGATTCTAGTCTCTGTATGTTAATTCTTCCCTGTCATACACTCTCTGCTCCCAAGCCCCTGGCCAAATGATCCCAGGGTATCATCTGCTTTGTTTCACAGAGAATACTTGTAGAAGCTCATCTTTATTTATCAGGAATTGTGTCGACAAGCCTTTAAAAACCCAGCTGATCTCTATTGCCTGCTTACTGAAAATCAGAAGAGCCTGCAGGAAATTGAATGGAACAACCATTAGATTAAATAAGAGCTGGCCCCTCCATCCCCCTCGAATCCCTAATCTTCTCCACAGCAAGTGTAATGCACCCTGTGTTATCTATGGGACACGGGAGGCTGTGCACCCTGTGCTTGTGGGCTGGAATTATAGCAACTCCTGTACAAGATAATTGAGCAACACATTTTATTGTCCTCATCTTTTTCACAGCCTACAGTGTCTTTCGAAGAGAGGTGGGGTAGAGGAGAAGGGAGGGAGGGTTTTCTGCAGAGCTGAGCCTAAGGGGAAATTACAGTTCCTCCCACTGGCTCTGTTTGCGGCAAAGATGTTCCCAGCAGCGGTTGCCTCATGCCTCTAGCAGCAGGTAGCAGGGAAATTCCAGCTTGTCCTGTGCAATTCTCATTTAACCTCCAAGATGTAGGCAGCAGCCACAACCCTTCTGAATTTTTCATGAAGTAAAACAGTAAAAGGAGCAAGTAATAATGTCTGAACATAGGCTACATTACAGGACTTGACTTTCATTCTTCAGACCACTGGAGCTCTACAGCTCTGCTCTCCCTCCTTTGTAGGTTTGAGGTCTTGAGGTTAAAGTATCAGACGTGAGTGTTTGCCTTCTCTTGATTCTGCTCTATCATCACAAGTTCATTTGTCCCAGGTGATTTTGTCTTTTTACACTTCAGTACTTGAAATTTCCTCGTCACCATTGTGTGTCTCTGGAGGTAACAGAGCAGAGAGTGTCCTGAAGACCTGTGATATGACAGAGATGACATGTTTCAGAGGTTGTGCCTATTGCACAGGCTTGAAAATTATTTTTTTTTTACTCTGGACCCAGGTTTTCCTTATCTAACTGATGCAATGAAGATATGGATGCAGTAAGCATCCCTTACAGTCCAAAGTAATATCCACCATAATCTTGAGAAGGTGGTTTAGCCATTATAGGATTTTTTTCTCTTGGCAAATTCCTAAGCTGATCAATGAGATGGGAAGAAGCCAGACCTTACTAAATAAGCATCTGCATAATTCCTGGTTTAAATACCACTCTATACTCCCTTGTTTAGTCCTTATCTATAGGGCTAACATGTTCTTAAGCTTTCTCATATCTAAACCCACACTTATCCCTTCAGTGTTGCAGGTCACTGGGACTGAGGTTGAGGTGCTCAGTGCCGTAGGCCTGAAATCACATGGGAAGGGATGTAGGATCCTGATATCTACATTTTACTAACCTGAAAAAGATACAGGTATCCACTGCCTGATATGTCATCCTGTACCTCTGCTTCTTTGTATGGAGACTCAGCATGCAGCTTGGTTATGCTGCCTGAACACATGCCACTGCCTGCCTGAAGACAGAGAGGAGATGATGAAAGGAACTTTGGAAAACAGAGCAGAGAGAAAGACAAAGACAACAGAGATGGGCAGCTCACATCTTCAAAGCCACTAGAGATGTTGATATATGGGGATGCCATGCCCCTGCAGATGTGTGCACACAGAAGGACAATACTGAGCTCCTGGTGATGAACTTCACTGAGGAGCCAGTAATGGAAACTGGTTCCAGCCCCTGGCTCACATGTTTTCTCATCTTCTAGTCTGAAGCTGCCTCTCACGTGGCTGAGGGTGGGTATGTGCCTGCTTGCTCCCATCCACCCAGGGACACTGGCCTTGCCAGGGATGCTGTTCTCTGAGCCCCAGTTACTGCTGTCACCAGGTGAGTGCTCTCTGTTAGGAACACTAACATCAGTTTGGTGTAGTTTGCATTTCTGTTTGCATTTCCATGTCTGTTCCCTCATCTTAGCTGATGAGGGAACAGACATGGTATCAGTCTGGCATATCACAAACCTGGGTTTAATGGAAGAAGAAGGGGGTTCTGTGGTCCCATAGGTACATTACCCAAGCCATGCACTGCAGGCACTGTCCCTGCCCCAAACCACAGCAGATATATCCACACCTGCTCAGTTCACCAGGAAAGGGTCTGATCTAGGACATTTTCCCCAGTATGTCACCAAGATGATTGGCAGTGCAAGCCTCTGCTTGCTCTTTTGCCCTTCTTATTGATGGGGGCAGCTTACCAGGATGGCCAAAGCACAAAATCCCAGGGCAGAGGTTGTCCTTGAGGAGCCTGCTGGTGTTGAGAATCTTCCTGGCTCAGGGTTGGAGCTCAGCTGCAGCTCTTCAGATGCAAAGCGAGCTGGCTGGCAACCCACTGCCTCTGCACTGTATGAGCAGTGAGAGATATTTACCAATTTTCCATGGCTCAGGATTTTTGTTTCTAAATGCAGTGAACAAGCCCAATAAAGCCTGCAGCCTTGCCTTATTCGTCTTCATTGCTATTAAAAGACCTGTAACATTTTCAGCTAAAAAGGTGGCTGAATTTTTCTTCTAACACTTCTGTCAGGGATGACAATTAAAGAACAGACTAACTTCCAAGGAGGGCTCTGCCAAGCTAAAGACTGTTATCATCCTCAGGTGGATTCAAGGCTATGAATCAGTCTTCCAGAAGTTTAGTACCTGCTTCCATGATGTAAACACATTTTATCACAAGTGCTTTACTGTGACTCACTGTAATAGACAGAGCTTGTGAGGCACAGTCGTCCCAGTCCTAAAGCTGCTTATCCTGATACCATGGGAAGTGCAATCAGAATCTCTGAGAAAGTTTGTTGCCTTGGAAATTGTCCTGAGTTCACCTTACTACTGCTGCTCTCTAAGAATTACACATCTCAGCTTTCTCAGCTCCCTGTGCTTTCAGCAAGGAGAGTGAGGGTCTCCAGAGGGTGTTCCCTGCCTTTGAGATGACTCACTCTGCTGGTGTATGTCTCCACTGGTGGGGACTAGGTTGGTCTCAGTGTCTAACTCTGGACTCTTGCTCACATGGGTGTATCTCACCCAAAGCTCAGACTTGCACCCTCCAAGGATTCACCAGAGCTGGTGCCTTCACCTCTCACAGAAACCTCAGAAGAGGAAACCCCCTCCCTAAGGTCAGCCCAAGGACCAGAGTCAATCACCAGCTGCAGATAAACCTTTCCAACCCCTCAACAGCTCCCTTTGCACAAAATACTGTGGATGTTTCATTAACTCTTCACAAGACAAAGCAGTGAGGTGCCCTTAGGCAGGGTCTTTGACCAGTGGTGACCATAGGGCACAGTCACGTGAGGCACACACACACTGCAACCCTTAACAACTTCTTGTGTTGAGCCCAGGTGAGCTCCCAGCCAAGGACTGAGTTGTACATGACACACTTCAATAGACAGCTTCAATAGACAGTGAGGTGGAAAGTGTTGTAATACAGATGTGAAAATGTTTGAGTGAGCAGAATTTCTCTCAGGTTGATGGTTAGGGAAGAGAAAGTGCTGAGGATGCAGCACTCTGGACACAGAGGTGTCTAGGAGCAGGGCTGGGGATGCTGGAGCAGAGCTGTCCTGATCCTCAACAAGGTCACACAAGCTTCTTCCATCAGCTATATCAGCCACTTCCCTTGGCTGGAGATTCCCCTGCCAGGAGAGCAGAGGTTTAAGTAGAAAAGTAGCAATGCTTTCGGCCTTCAGAGAGGTGAGGTACTTGTTCACACATGAGAAGGACCTTTTGCTCCAGCATTGTGCATATTCATCAGTTGGGGGAAGATGCCTGGCTTTGGATGAAGTTCAGCAGCCTCAGGTGTACCTGGCAGAAAACTCATGTTCATTTTTCTGAACACTGTGCAATGTTATGATTCAATAAGAGGCCTTGTTCTCTCTGTCACGGGAGAGAATAACATCCCCATGCTTGCTGTGACCCTTTTATGTGACAGAGTATTAATTCCTTTGGATGGTGCATCCATGGAGCCTGTTCTGATTCTACTGCTGAGACTGGTGACAAAGGCAGGCAGATCATTAGACTACTCAGGGAAAAAAGTTTCTAGTAGTGAGACCTTCACAAAAAATGGTAACTAAAACACCATGAAAATCCAATATTTTTTTATTTCCTTCTGTGATGGCTGTTTGAAACACAAGGCAATACTATTTCACATAAGTCCTGTATATCATGATCCCATTTCCTCCTGAAATGCCTAGATTGGTTGTGAAGTCATAAGGTTATTTTAAACACATATAAAAAAAGTATATATGTTTAATAATATTTTATAAACACACACACATCCCTACATACATTTCTATGCATTTGGCCTCTGCCTTCCCAGCAGGTCAGCCCCAACTTTGCTAGTGCCTGGGGTTATTCCTCCTGAGGTGGAAGGCCCTACACTTGCCCTGGTTGAATTTCATGTGGTTCCTCTCCACCCAACTCTCAGCCTGTCCAGATCTCACTGAATGTCAGCACAGCCTCCTGGTGTGTTGGCCATTCCTCCAAGTTTTATGTCATCAGCAATGTTTATTCTTTAGTATCATCAGTAAATGTTTATTCTTTCCATGTCTGCTGTCTTGGCATCAGGGATCGTGGTTTGGTGATCACAGATGATGTATGAGCATGTGAGCAACAGCAGGGGTCAGGTCTGGCTCCAGGGATGGGCTGCACATGGGATGAGAATAACAAAGAGACACTCCCAGGGGCTGCTGCTCATGCCTCGGCTCAGAAGTTCTGCTCTTCAAGCACATCCATGCATTCACATCATTCAGGAATTCAAGTGACTTCTTATTTTTGAAGGGTTCATTTATTACATGTGAATTTATTACATGTTTTTGATGAATAGCTGGGATGGTTTTAAAATAGCAGAGACCTGAAACCCCAGTCAGGAAGTCACAGAACTGTCACGCTTAGTTAGGACCTGGCAAAGAGACTCTCCTGTGCCAAGAGAGCCCCTTGGACACTGGCAAGACAGGGGAGTGTTGCCTCCTGCCACCACCCATCTCCCTGAAGATCACTAAGAACTTGATAACTTGAAGCAGGTGCACACACTGCAGCAGGAGGGACATAAGTGCTGCCTGTGATGGCTTCAGCCAATTCACAGATCCTGGAGTCAGCAATCATCACAGGATCAGAACATCTATCACAAGAACAACAACAAAATGATCTCTTTGCCAGCACTGCTGGCAGGAACAAGATTAGGTCAGGAATTTTTATTACTGGTTTTATTTTGTTTTACACTGTTTGGGAGAGTTATCAACTCCATCTGTGGAAGTGTGACATGATTAACTCAGGTGTTATATAAAAATGAAGATGAAAGGTTCTGCCTTTGATTTGAAGGCAAAGTTCACCTTTGTTTGGTCTGGCAGCATAGTTGAGAGGGCTGAGCCTGTTCCTTAGAAAGATGTGATCAGGGTCAAAACCACGTTGTCCAGGGAAAGACCAGAAAGGGATTGAAATGGGAGAGGGAACTAGAGCAACTAGGAAAGTGCTGGGGGAGCAGATCTTTTGAAATACACTCTGTTATATGGAATTTGGGACACTTGTTTTCATCTCATGAGCAAACACAGACACCTGAGATTAAAGCTGAATGTTGGCACTTTGTGCCTCTTGCACTGACTGTAGGACAATAATTTTTACCAAAAGACTCAATCTTTCAGTGACTGCAGAGGAGGGGAGAGCAACAACATTCACTAATTTAGAAGGAAATGTCTCTCAGTTCAGCAAAGGCTCATTAGCATCATGTACAGTGAGGAGAAAGGAACATGGGATTGGAATGGTCTCCTCACAGTATGGCCAACCCCACTGTTATGAACTCTTACATGCAAATCAGTAGAGTCTCAAATCTCCAAACACTTTATAGTCAAAGGCATTGAAAGAAAGGGACTGAGAAGCATCCATTTATATGTTTGCCTGCAGGCAAAAATAAAAGAAAATCTTCAGCCAGAGCCTGGTGAGAAAACTGTGGCATAATGTTGTCCACCAGTGACCTAGTAAACTGAGCTAGGGAAAGTGACAGAAATGTGACCTGATACCTGCTTTTCCTCAGGCATAAAGGGTTTTCTTCTGACCCTTTTTCCTCTTTGTTTTGGGTTCAGAAAGGAGCCTGGCAGCATTCATGAAATGTTTACTTTTGAACATGGCGTGTGATGATGATAAAGGAATTAAAACTTCTTTCACTTGAGAAGAAGCCAGAGAGATGGACATCCTAGAGAAGAGAAAGCTTGGGTGCATCTTGTCAAAGTACAGAAGTGCTCAATGAGAGGGAATAAAGAACTGAGAGTCAGACTCTTCTCAGGAGCCCCCACTGACAGGCAATGGGTATGTTTTAAAATACATAAAATTCCCTCTGAACACACATGCACAAACTCACAGTTTCTTACTGTCAGGGAATTAAACACTGCCACAGAGGTAGTGGAATCTCCACCCGTGGAGTTATGCAAAACCCAGCTGGACACAGTCCTAGACAAACAGCTGTAGCTGGTGATGCTTTAGCAGGGAGGGATTAGACTTCATGACCTGGAGAGGTCCCTTCCAGTCTAACCTGATGAAGAAGGTCAACATCCACAGGAGGCAAGCAGGATCTTAAATCCCACTGATCTTTACCAGGGCATGCTTGACCCATAACTGTTCTGTGGAGTCATTCACTGTTTTTGAAGAAAAACTCCACTAAATCCCACAAAACTGCAACAAGAATAACTCTTCCTAAAAAAACAGACCTTGCAGTCCAAGAACCATGGAGAAGTCTGAAGCTGTGAAGAAAACAGATCCAGCAGTGTCATCCAGCAGTAGGAAAGATCTGCTGTTGAACAGCTGCATCCATGACTGTGGAAGGTCTACAGTGGTCTCTGGATACATAGCACCTGCACTGCCAGAGACATCCTGAGGGCTTCCTTGGCTTCCTGAAGGCCCGTGCTCCTGTAGGTCCTTGGCACAGGGTAGATTCTCAACAGTATGACCCAGTTAGCACTAGCTGAGTTGAAGCAGCAGAATCTTGGAACAGGGAAAAGCAAAGCACAGTATCATGGCAGCTCATGCTGCCTACCACTGTGTTCCTGAGCATCATAATTACAGTCCTATGGTGACACTGCCAAGCTTGGGGTTAGTAATTTTTTGCAGCTATTAGAGCTCAGTGCTTAATCCAAAACAAAAACATCAGAGCCTGCAATGAGTCAACCCTTCACTTAAAAGAGTGAATGTCCCAAGAATGTAGCTGTTGGCTCAAGACCTCATGTGGGCAGTGTGTCCAGCAGCCAAAGTCTGACAGTAGGGCAAGAACACAGGCCTTGGCTTGTACTTTCACCACAGAGGGTATGTAAAGCCAGAGAGCCCACATGCACATGGGAAGGAGAAAAATCTGCCTTTTCACAGATGTACAGTCCATGAGGAGGAGGTGAGGGTGGAAGAGAGGGAAGGAGGTACTGGTGTAGGGCACAGTGCTGGGGGAGGAGAGTGCAGAGGACAACTGCAGAAACTGGTGTGTTGAGTGTGAGACAGGGGGTGGGAGAGCTCGGGGGAGGAACTGATGCATGAGTGAAGCCTTGAAAAGACCAAAATGGAGTATGAGATGTGAAGAGCTGGAGGGTGGAATGGGGAGGTGTCAAAATAGGTCTGCAAGTCTCTGGAGATGACAGAAAAAGAAAAATGTGACTGGGACAGCAGTTTGACAGGTTAAGCATGTTGCCTTGCAGCCTTCATTGGACTCCAGGTTTAGTAGATCTCCCCAGAACACTGGTTAATTGACCCCACAAACAGCACATTCAGTCTCAAACCCTCCTTGGAGTTGGGGTTGTGAGTCTTGACAACAGAGGCAATTAACCAGCAGATTTTGAATTTATATTTTTTTCCAAAGGCCTTCCCTGCTGGGCTTTCCTCTGGTTTTATAGACTTAGGTCTTTGTGCAGACTAGATTTCATTTATGTGACATGACTTCAGGGGATTTGTTCAGGTTTGGGGGTTTGTTAAAACCAAATTTTCCAGAAAGTGTGACTAAAGTAAATTTCCATTCTATGTATTTTAAGTTGCAAATGCTGGTGGGAAGAAGCCAAACAAAATATTTCATGGCTTTTCTCTTTTACCCCAAATATTTAATTTTGCTGTTTCAATTGGAAAATGAGAGCACTTGTGTCTACTTTCTGTGACTCTGACAATGTGAAGAAAGTACATCTTGCAGAGAGAAAGTTACAGGCTTTCCAGAGTGCAAAAGGGCTGAGGAGTTATTTGGAACATTCTTTCAGTGAGTGAAAAAGTTGTTATTTCTTCAAGTTGCTTTCCCTGATTGTCTGTGGCTTTCTCACTGAGAGAAACACGGAGGAGGCAACTCAAAAGCTGAACTTTTCAGTTTGAAAACAGTGCACAAAAAACATCCTATTCCAAAAGGAAACAAAAAATTGGTCTTGGTTTCCAGCCGTTGCCTGGAAACTTAAATGCAGAGCATTCGGCAGTTTTGTCTCACTTAGAAATTTCCTCTGGGAAAACCTCCCAGTTTTCAATCAGCTCTGCTTTTGGAGCTTCTCATATCACTAAAACCTCCAATGACAACTTGTTTCATGGAAGAAGGCAGCTAGAGGGGTTTTCATAATCCTGATTGTGAATTGTCACCGTTACAGACCAAAGCCACCGCTCCATGCTCTGTCCTCATTGACAAAGGAGAGTAATTGATTCCCGAAACACCCCACTGACTGTTTGTTTCAAAGTCTTTGTACCAGAGACTGATTTTAATGAAACGTTCCACTTTTACACACATGAAATATAGCAAATTAAGTTTTTGAATGTGAAATAACACTTATCAAATACTGCTGTGTGTTCACTTGATAAGTGAGTAACACTTATCAAGCTACTACAAACAAAGGCTGTCAGACCAGCACCGATAGAGGCTGGTGGAATGGAAAGTGGACAGAGAACCTGCTGTCTCTTGCCAAAACAGTTCAAATCTGTCCCAAAATCATGTTTGCCCCAACATCCACAAATCTTCATGTTATTATACAGGCTTCCTTCTTTTGACTTTGAAGGGCTTTACTGGCACTACTACATGGGTGATAAATTATTCTACCTTTTCCCAGATAGTCCTCTGTCTAGCTGACAAGTCCTCATTTCCCCATAATTTTTTTAATCAACTAGTCCCCCATACAATCGAGTTTTCACAAACTTATTTTTAGAGAACCTGAAAAAATAGTTGAATACTGATGTGAAATTTTATGGTTTTTTTTTGTTTTGGTTTGGTTTTTTTAGGAGATAGTGGTTTAAGGTAATGAACAAGGGCTGAACAGGGAGAATCATAGACAGACTTGATAATTGCTCAGTGAAAATTACTGCCAAAATTTTGTGTAAATAATTGTAGATTGTATGTTTGAGCAAAAGAATGCTGACTTTGCACTGTAAAATGGTGAGGTCTGAGTGGGTCACAGTTTCCTGGGAGAGAGCTCATGTATTTATGTCAAGGTGCACAATCCCATAAGTCTGAAACTTTATAGCAGAATTGAAAGAAGTTCAAAGAGCAACAGGGAAGATTAAAGATGCAGAAAGTCTTCCACACCCATAACATCTGAGTATCCAGGGACTTACCAGGCTGTAAAAAGATCAACTGCAGCAGGTGGCTCTAAAATCCAGAGCAACCTGGAGGACAGGGACAAGAACCTCTTTGTCTACAGTCCCAAAGTTAGATGAAGTTAGTAACAGAAAACTCTAGATAAAACTTGAGGTGGAGGGTCTTTATGTGGAAAGCAAAGCTCAGGATCTTGTAGAAAGCCCATGACAGCTAATGAAAAAAAGGCACAGATAATTTCTGTCTTTTGAGAAGTAATGAAGCCCAGAATTGTTCTGCAACTACTGCAGCACAGCATTCACCCTTACTTGTGGACTAAAACTGAATATAAGCAGTCAAACCATAGCATCTATCCACCAGAAGGCTCTATTCACACTGAATTTTAGCTTCCATCATTCCACTGTTTATTTTCAAAGACACCTGTTGGTGGATTAATCTGTGAAGCTGATGAAAAAAAGAGGTTGAACTGGAGTTTTTTCAGTCATACTAAAACTGATGCACTTGTCTAGAATAATGTTTTTCTTTCCTCAAAGGAACCCAGAACTGAATCAAAAGTCCCAGTTGTCCTTGGCAAATGACCCACAAACTATGTGGGTTCGCGTGCAAAATTTCACTTCTATCCATGGAACCCAAACATCACTAGAGTTTTCTGGTCCTCCCCTGCCATGGGAGGTGAAGGAAACATTTTGGGTTTCCTTATCATGGTACAAAAGAAAGTCAGTATTACACAGTAATGCACATCCTTCTATAGATATCATAGAAAACTTGGCTCACTTGTCCAAATTGAATCAGCAATGTTTTCTAGAAGATCAGAGTGATTGATAGAGAATACATACAGGGAATTGGATGTATCTCTCACCTAATACACAAAATGGGGAAAGTTGCCACTGATGGATGCCAGCATCTGGAATACAAAGCTGTCCAAGACACCATCATTCCAGATCCAACATCCACATGAAGAATTGGCTGGGCAAATAGTGAATATCATGATGACTATTGGCTGTTGCTGTTTTGGATTAGTGAACAACCTATTCAGCATTTCAGCAGACTGAATTAATTTCCTGTTCTTAAGTAAAATTTCTGCAAGCTGATCTTGAACAGGCAGCTTTAAGAACTGATTTCCCAGACTGCAGTCCCTGCACACTCAGCTGACATTTGCCAACTCTGATGTCAGAGGTCTAGAGCAAGACAAGGAGGAAAGAAGCCTGCCCTGGGTTTAAAGAAAGGCCCATCTAACCATGTATCCTGTATCCAGAAAGCATCAGAGTGCATTCTTGAAGCATGAGACATATCTTTATGCTCTCAGCCCATAATATGGGGAGTTTCTGAATGAGATGTTATAAATCACTATTTGACAGATCTTCATAGGTTTTTATTGCTTCATGAATTCATGCACCTTTTTAGTATTCACAATATCTTGTAGTAAAGAGTTTCACAGTTCAATTAAAATGTTGAATGGAAAGTATACCTTTTTTTTTTCCTAACTTGCTGACATATATTAGAAATTTTACCTTCTTGGTTTGGAGTTACAGGAAGCAGATTATCTTTTATTATAAATTCATATGGTCTTGGCATCTCAGTTTTGAGGACTGCTGTTGCATCTCTCAGGATATTGCTTTTCCTCATGGAAGAGTTCCCCTCGGTTTCATCATTCCCCTTGGGAGATCATAGCATACTTTTGAAATACTTCTTGCTTTTCCTATATTCTTCTGGTTCTACAGCTTCTCCTGCTTGATAATATTTTTTGGATAATCCATGTACACTGCATCAATCGAGTCACCCTTCTATACATGCTCCTTTTCCCTTGTAAAGATCACTAATGGGTCTGGAAGACATCACTTAACCCGGGAAAAGCTATGCAGATGCCTTTATCCATGAGCCTAATGGGGATTTGAAACTCTTCATTAATTTGAGACAATTCCTTCAATTCATATTCCATAAAGAAAAGTTCCAATGATGGAATTGCCCTAAGCTCCTCCAAAGTAAACATCAATAAGATTTCATTTAGCTTTTCTGCTCTAACCTTATCTTCGTGGAGCTGTTTCATCCCTCTCTCATTTACTGGCCTTGTAGGCTCTCTGGCAGTGTTCCTATTGCTGATGTGTTTCAAAGGATTTATTAGTGTTTTTTTACTGTTAGAAAGTTTTTCCTTGAAATACTTCTTGGCCTGCCTTGTTATGATTATACATTTATCTTGTCAGGACTCCTGCTCTTTCCTGTTTTCCCCAATTTAGGCAGAACATATAATTTAGGACATGCAGCAAGCTAGTGCTTTGCAACATAAGTTACAGTGGGGAAAAAGCACAACTGTTCCTGAATGGAGATGTTGTCATGGTATCCCTCAAAACCTGGATTAGAGGTGATACATGTCAAACCTGCCATCACCCCAGAAAGACTAGTTGTCATCACGTCACTGTTGTGATGTGAGCGAGTAGTTCACCAAGGCTGGAATTCACCTAGCTATCCTGTAAATCCTGAGATAAAAACCAATATCTATTGGCTGCCTTTATAGGTCTGATGACTTCTGCCTTAGAAATGCTCTGTGTAACTCCAAGGGCAGTTGAAACCAATGTGCTCAGAGATAACCCCACTGGAGACATCTAGACCATGGGAGATGTCCCCTATCCCCCATTCTGAGGATGGCTCCTTGTTCCATGTTCATTAGCTCTGGGTGAATCCGAGTGCTTCAGGCTAAATCATTAACAGAAATCCTCGAGGAGGACAGGAGGAGGGCTTTAACTCAAACAGAAAGTTTAGGGAGTGTGTGTGTATGAAGATGATACATGTTCACAAGGCTCTATCTTTTTTGTAGAAGAAATTTTAGGATGAAGAGTTCTTTCATGAAAGTCTGATTCCCCAGGGTGATATTGGTCAAATGTTCTGACAGCTTGAGTGCTGCCTGACGGAGGAAGAGACTTCTCAGGGCTCTGCTAACATACTGTAACTGGGTTACCTATATTTGGACTTTCTAATTACACTTTATTTCTACCCTAACTTTTTGCCATAAGTTCAGAGTGATTCCAAGGTAATGAGAAAGAAGAGGGAACATACTGGTCTCCAGCTGGTATGTCCCCAGTTCTGGAGACCCTTTCTAAAGTTTCACATTCAGGCTGCTATTCTCTGGAGCTTCAACCCAAAATGTATCATCTTCTTTTCCACCTTGATGGTTCTCCTATGTCCTCTGAGATCTGCTGACTGCCTCCAATCAGTGTGCATCACCCTGGTCTTCAGAGAGGATGGTAGAGTTCATGCTCCCCTGAGAGCATATTTCTCCACCTAACAGATCTGTATGCAAGAATATCAACAAACAAAACTGGTACTTCCCAGTTAAAACCTTTTCAGAAAGAAATCTAAATTCCTGAAACTGCATCGATGAGAAGCCACATCTGGGCAGCATCTGTGGTGGCTGCTGTCAGTACCTTCAGGGAACAGCAAGGCCTTACTGCACTGACAGGTGCATTTAGAAGCCTCTCATATCTATTTTACATGATACTGCAGTTTAGAAAAGCCATATGAGAAAAAAATTGCTTACCTGGGAACTGTTTCTATCCAGGATTGTCATGTGCTCTGACTTGTCTGATCCTGTGTGATCCAAGAAATTGTACTTACAGGTCCCTTATGGGACTCTTCTAACTCAGTATATTCTATTATTCTATGATATTATCATGGTCCTCCCCAGAAATGGCTTAATCTCTGTATGCTAGTGAAAGATAAGGATAGGGAAGAGTTTCACAGGAGGGAGACAACCAAGTGTTAGTCAGTACCTCAGGAATAGTTCTTCTTGTGGTGACTTTGAACTTTTCTGGAGTTACACAATTCCAATTTATAAGGTTCTCTCTCTGTTTCCATTACAGAAGGCAAAAAGGCAGGATATCCTGGAACAAAGGAGATATGAACTGTGTTGAGTCCAAGCACTGGTGGGTGTTTGTCAGCAGAACCCTGTAGGATCATTCTCTGAGCATTTTCACCATGGCTAGAAAGCACGGATCAGCCAGACCCACTGGCCCACAAGCAAGGTGACAATGACCAGATGACCAGTCACATCCCAGAAAGAAAGGATACATTAGGAGTTTTGGAGAGTGCTGCTCACTCAGGCAGTAGGGAAGTCCTCACAAGCAGTTTTCTGGAGCCCAGAGCTATCTGCAAGAACCTCTGTGTAGCAAGTTTGGGGCGTCACCACAAAGACCAACTATCTGGGAGCCAGGAGTGGCATCAAGGCACATAGGGAAAATATCCCGAATGGAGGAACACCATCCCACAGCACCCAAGCAAGGTGAGCAAAGCACGTCCCACAGCAGCAGCAGGCTCACTCAACCATCCAGTGTCTGTTAGAAAAGTTCAGAGGGACAAGTGCTCCAAGGTCAGTCCATGAAACCAGCAAGGCAAGACCATGTAAGGAAAAGACCAACAGCATGGCTTGGGCAGAGCTTCAGTAACTCTCCTGGATGAAAGGAGATGGATATGTGGAAAAGGTCTCACATGAAAGTGGTCAGGACAATTACTGTATGCTGGTACATTAGAGGTCCTGGAAACAGGGGTAAATATTCCTAACTCCAGTGGGAACTCAGGGAGATCTATGATTAAATAATGTCTCCAGAAGGGCTGGTGGGCAGCAGAGCTTTTTTAACAGAGCTTTTTCTCCAAACTGTAAGCAGCTGTGGCCCAGTTTCTCCAGCAAAGCTTCAGCCATGATGCAAAGGAAGACTCCCAGGTGTTCTTTATGGGCTTTGAATCATCCTGACAAACCAGAAGCACCTCCATCCCATTTGTTGACCCCAGGAGGTCCTTCGTTAAGCCAAGCATCCCCCCCCCACCATAGACCTCAAAGATGTTCCCCAGTCTCCTTCACACTTCCAAATCTTGTTTTCTATGGCTGCTCAGAACTGAGAGGAAGGAAATTTCAAGGGCTTTAAACAGTCATTTGTAGTTAATTTGGTGAAGCCTCTCCAGACAATTAGCACTGGAGGCACTCTCAGCACACTGGGAGGTCCCTGCTCCCGGCATCAGACCTAGGCTCTTGTCAGGCACACTCGCGGCTTGGTGCGGGGAGGGAGTTGCTGTACACAATTAAGTAGGCAAGACACTTAATTTAAAGTGAAGTGAAAATAAATGGGTGATTGTAATTAGTTATTACAGTTTATTAGCAGCTCATATCCTTTGGCAGATACTGTCTTTATTTGGTATTTAATGGGATTAATAACTTCTTAAGCAGGCATGTGACAGCGAAGAGCAGTTAAAGTTTGCAACTGGGAGGCAGGCACTCTTCTGCCTCTTCCCTTTTTTTTTTCCTTTTTTTTTAAGAGTGACATGTTTTCATGTCTCTCCTATACTACTTGCTGAATTATTGGCACAGGAAATCAATAAGCTGTTGCAACAGGCAAACAGATAGAAGCTGCTTCGTTAACTCTAACTAGCTGTGATTCTCCAGTCACACAGGATCAGCCACAAAATCCACCCAGGGCATGCTGACTCCCCAGAAAATCCAGAAGTCTCCACCAGAATATGCCAGTCTACTATATCTTGTTGCAAATTCTCTCAGCTTCTCTCCCATTGTCCCACACTGACGTGTCAGAAGGATTTTAAACTCGACTTCCCAGCAGGATTAGGGTCAATTAGTGGTGCTGAGCTACCATAAGGAGCTTCTGGTCACCTTCCCCTGTCTTATTGTATGCTTTCCTTCTTTTTATGGTGCCAGACTTTGCTCAGGACCTGTCTCAAGTGGTTTTGCCCAGGAGAGCCATTCCCATCAAAGCCAAAAGGTGTTTTGCACCCCTGGCTACCGCTCAGGACAGGTGAGGACTCCAATGCCTTCAACCCACTCAGTCAGCAGTCATAGGACAAGATAATCCCCATGGTTCCCCAGCCCTTTTATTCATACCAGTTCACAGAAGCTTTAATTTCCCCTCCTGGGACATAACTCAGCAGTTCAAAGAGTGAGCCACTTTCTTCTAGCCCAGAATAAGTGGCCCTGCCAGAACAATGTCACTCTTAAATGTCCCTGGACCCTCCTCGTGAGATAGCCAGGGTGTTGCCATGACCACCCAAAATCAGGCTGGGTTATTTGTATCAATAGCAATGGCTGGGGACAGGGACCCTCAGAGCAGTGCCACCTCTTCCCTTTCCCAAGAAAAAGCAGCCTGAGAGTGAGCTTGCTACTGTATGGAACCATTCAAAGAGACTTGTTCATTTCTTCAGGGGTAGTTCATGCAACTGGGCAGGGAGAACCCCATGGAGGCATAGCTTCTGCTCAGCCACCCTGGAGGACCTTGTTAGAGCCACCCCATCACCAAGCCCACAGATGTTGCTGCAGTTCCAGCGTGGTGCATCTCATCTGGCTGTCATCAGTTTCAGCTCCCACAACAGGCTCTTTCTGCCTTCTCCCCACCACTTGGCTTTCACTTGCTAACAAACACACTCTCTATGTGCCTCTGGTTTTCTCTCTGCAACTTCATGATTTTCTGGTGTGTAACAAAGGGATGTAGTTCTTAATTGCTGTGTTTTTGCAGCAGAGTTTCCTAATTTGAATGATCACACAATGTTTGTCTTATTGCTTATCTGGACAGTTTTATCCTTTTCTTGTTGCCAAATCAGTGGGATAACATACCAAACAGTGGAGCTAAGTATTCTTTGTAAAGGATCCTCAAGATTTAACCATGTTTGAGTGGGGGATGGTGAAGAGCATGGTGTGAACATGATCTTCCACATGTTGTCATTCAGCTTGTCCATTTATCATGCTCGTTCTCGACAGTGGTAGAGGACAAGAAAGTTACTAGCATCAAGATACTAGAGGACTGATAGGACTTTGTGTATTCATTCATTCCTAAGATACAGGAATAAGAGAGCTTCATCAGATGCCAAACTTCCTAACTCAGAAATTCAGGTAGAAATAAAAGAGGAAAGACTCCAGGGGAAGCAAGTACCTTGTGGCATCTGTGTCTGAGTGTTTAGCTGTGGAAACAATGAAACGAGCTCAACACTGCCTCATCTACATTTTTTCTTGACAGGCCAACAAACAAGTTCTCCAGGCAAGACAACAGAAAGGAAGAGTAATAAAATCAAAACTCCTGTCTTCAGACCAAGTTCTAAGAAACTGAGTACCAGCCAGGTGTTTTTAAAGATTCATTTGCCTGTACTATTCCCAGTTTCTCGATGAGGAAAGATGGTCATCTGGCACACTGCCACTGCCCCTAACCTTGCAAACTGCTTCAGCTTTGTTATTATTGCAGATTTCATCCTTGAAAGACACCTAAGCAAGCCTAGACAGCCCATTAACTGTTATTAGCACATACATCCCTGCAAGTTTAGCATTGCAAATGACTAACAAGGGGCTAAATTCATCTTGCATACAATTTGCCACAACCAGGTGTGCTGGGTGAAAGACAAGGAACAAGGAAGACCTGCAGCTACAGGACAATCTTACCAGCATCAGTCTCACAAATGTGATGATGGAGTGGAATGTTACCAACTGGAGCCAGCAGACATCTGTCAGGACCTCATATCAAGGGGTTCAATCTACTTCCTTATGGCCATCTGAAATGTTAGCACTGGAGTGGGATTCAAATACAGGTCAAGTCATCTTCACTTAGATCTATACCTCCAGGTTTCTTCTGATGTCTAGCTTTCCTCTGTGGGGGCAGCTCCTCTAGGGGTGATGTGGTCTCTTCAGAAAATATGTCTGGAAGCCTGAATCAGGCCTTGGTGGGATGCATGGAGTCAATACTAATTTGAGAGGCTAGCAACACTCTCACCCGGATGGCGTGTCTGACTGACTTTAATTAAATGACAGTCTCATGTTTAATGAAGCTCTCAATTTCCACTACACACAGCACACTGCCCTGTTTATGATGCTCTATTACACCGAGTCTGTGCAATCTGTCAAGGTCAGTTTAGAGGGATATTACTTACCAGACAAGGACAAATCCCTAGATGTCTACGGTCACTGAAGTAGAAAGTTATCATTGCAGGAACCTGTTCCAGTAAGATGAGCCTCCCAGTCTGGGCTTAATATGAGGTTTCATTCAAGAGGGTCGTGTACAGCCCAACTGCTGGAGTGGTGTGGCTGTGCTCAGATGGTATCCTTGGGTGCAGTGGTGATCTGCACCAGACATGGGGCACCTGACCCTCTTGTCTATAGTGTCCACCTGGTAGATCTGGCTGAGAGCCACCATTTACTCACAGGAAGAAAACACATTGTCTTTCTAGGTGTTTCAGGACTACTGATGTCTATGTTTAAGATAGTGTTGGTAGATCAGATCTAGGGATGTTGACCCAGAAATGCTCTAGCTTTGCTCCCCTACTAAAAGTGAGGCAAATAAATAAAATTTTTTAACAACCATGGTATCTTAGGTAGATGTGATAGAAATAGCTCATCTTTTGTGAGCAGGGAAAACTTCAAAACTCATCAAATAAAAAACATGAGTTCTTTTAAGAACTAACTAGTAGAAGGATAATAATTCCTGGAAGACAGTAAAATGCAACTAGTCTTTTCACTGCATGACTTGCAGACAACCTACCTCCTTTCTGTGCACTTCGAAGATGCATGAAGTTCATTCACACTTCAAACTTTTGTAAAAATCATTTGTTCTTTTCTTCAGTTTCCCTGCTGTTGAATTTCCCATTTTATCTGCACTACCAAGACTCAGACTCAGCCACTGCTCTGGGCCACCCTGCATTGCAAAATGCAATGTCTTGCTGGGAGCTGTGTACACACACACTTTGTTCATTTATAGAGTGCTGTGTGTCTCAAAAAATGTGGGCTCTGAGAAGTGTTTTATATAATATTTATGTTACTGAGACACATGAGAGATACCTCACAACCTGACAGAAATGATGCCTCTGCCAATGGGAGATGGGTTTTTGCTGCAGCATCAGCAGAAAGTAAATAAACTCCCAAGTGAGAGCTCTTAAGAGTTTCTAGCTGTCATTTCTATCCAGCTTTGGACTGCACTTACATCTTCTTTCTTAGTGAGAGGAAAAGTTTCTACAAGTCTCTGGTCAGCACTGGATATATTAGCTACTGATGCTGGAAATGGACCACAAAGGTGATCAAGCACTTGCTGTCATGAAAGGGAAAGAGATACTCAAGCTGCAGCTGAGGCACTTCTGTCCCTCTGTCATGAAAAGGGTGTGAGTCTGATGTATGGCTGAGGGAGGCCCTGCAACACATATCAGTGTGGTTGGAGTTCCCCAAGAGGACCAGGGCTTGTGAACATCAGGCTGCTCCTCTCTGGCCTGTAGCACACCCCTACTATAGTGTCCCCTGCCCTTTAATTCTGATCCATAAGCTGTCAGTAGGCTCCTTATCCATCCCAGGTGGAGCTCCATGCATCCAGCTGGTCACTGACATAGAGGGCAACACTCTCTCTTCATCTCCCCTTCCTGTTCTCGTGAAAGCACCTGTATCCTTCCATCCCAACACTCTGGGCATAGGAGCCAGACCACCATGTCTCTGTGATGCCAGTAAGATCACAGCCCTGCAGGTGTGTGTATGTCTCTAATTCCTGATATTTGTCCCCTTTGCCACCTGGGTTTTCATAGAGGCATTTCAGCTGGACCCCAGCGAGGCTGACTGGCTGAAGAGGTTGGAACTCCTTTGATTGACATTACCAGTGTTTCCCATTTGGGTCTCATTATCTCAGGTGCCCCTGGCTCATCTCTACTAGACTTCAAGCATGCTGTGGTGTGTCCTGCACACATCCAAGAAACAGGTTGAGAGCACTTGCTGTCACCCTGTTCCTTCAACCTTGGCATCTCATCCCACAGTTTATCTCAGGCAAGTCCCTCCTTCTTTGGGCCTAGTTTAAAGCTCTTTCAATGAGTCCCACTAGCTCCTGGACAAAGAACTTCTCTTTGCTTTGTGACAGTTGAGTCCCTCTGAATTCATCAAGTAATGTGTAGACCATACAATTGTCAAAAAATAACAAATTTGTTGTCGTGGCAGCAGTCACAGAGCCAAGTGTTAAAGGACCATGACCATCTGATCCTCCCCATGTCGCTGCCCACCATGGGAAGGAGGGAGGAAAAAATATCTTGAACTCCAGATTGCCACAGTAACCATCCTAAGAGCCTGAGGTCTCTTCTAATCGCCTTTGCACTACACATTGTGGCTTCCCTGAGAGGAGGGTCTTCCCAGCATGTTGGACCCTCTGTTCCCCTCAGAAAGGAGTCACCTCTTTTCTTCTTTATGAAGAAGGTCATGATGTGGGGGGTGGGACTTTCTGGCCTTGGTAATATCTCTGGGGTAGCTGAATTGTCATCCATGTCCACCTTCCATACATGTTGTACAGAGACACCTGGGAAGGTGAGGTTCACCTGCCACCCCAACATGGACTTACTTCCATTCCTTCCTTACTCCTTACTTCCATACTCCTTAGAGTATGGCTTTCAACCTGGCAGGGGAAGGATGCAGGTTCCCATCCAACTTGCTGCCTGTTCCTGCCTCAGGGAGGGCAGAGCTTGGCTCCATCTCTCTCTCTCTTCCTCATCCTCCCTGATGCACTTTTACTTTTCTTTTTCCTTTTGTAGCTCTGCCACCAAGGTGAGCAGAACATCCACCTGGGTCACACCTCACACAGCTATTCCCATGAGAGCCATCCATCCCAGCAACAGGTCTGGCACTCCCTTGCAGCTGGAGGTCTGGGGGGCTGCATGTTTCCACAGCAGCTCTGTCTGGGTTGCCACATCCATTCTGGCAAGTACAGAGGCGAGAGCTTTCTGCTGGGAGGTACCATGGCTAAACACCCATAAAGGAGGTGATGGCCACCAGTGGAAGTCATCTCCTCAGCTGGTAGCATGACCAGCTCCCACCCCCCATGCTCCCTCCCATGCAAAGTGCCATGCCATGCTCTGTTCACAGTGCTCACTCCGTGTCTCTTTGTAGGGGTTGGGTGCCCTTGTCCTGGTGTGTGTGGCTGCACTGGTCCCCAGAAGGATGACATATTGTACTACCACCAGTCTCAGACTTCAGTGGTGGTTTAGTAATAATGCAGCTGTCTGTAGGTCTATTTGCCTTAGGGGTCCATGGTGGGATGTATTTCCCTTCCTCAGTGTGTTGTGTTAGATTGGTTTAGTGTTTCCCACATGGCCTTCCATGTTTGGGTTAGACCCCTGACCAGTACTTCCCACGTTACTCCCTGGTTACCAATGAGGTCAACTAATGAATGAAAACCTTGTACAAAGCTGCTGAGTTAGGATGAACCATCTGCCAAACAGAGTTGCAAGTTTCCAACCACTAGTCCTTTCCTCCAAGAATTGTTCAAACACGTGAAGTAGAGGAGTCTTGCATTTTTTTATCACTATCCTCCTTGTCAGGACCCTAAGCACTGAGAGGTTAAATGAGATACCCAAGGGCATGGTAGCCACAGAAAGGGAAGTGTGCTGACTTCAGCTTCCACTCCACAGCTGTCAGTTGCCTTCAAGCTGCACAATCTATGCCCAATGCAAAAAAAAAAACCAAAACCAAAACCAAAACCCAAAAACAAAAACAAAACCGAAAACAAAACAAAAAAAACAACTAAAAAACAAAAACAATCGTCATGAGCATCACTGAGGAGCTCTGCTGATAGAAGGGTGCAGTATGAAAAGGCAAAATCCAGATATGATAAGCCTTTGTGATCAGTACTGATTTCAAACAAAGCATCTGCTTCATTCAAACTGGGACCAATTCTCTCACGTTGTAGTTGAGTCGTTAAGGTTGGTCTAATTTCAGGAATCCTGTAGCAAGCAAGACATCTGCCCAAGGCTGACAGATATGACACAGTATGTTCAGGAGACTGTCTTTCTGGAAAGACAGCTGGAAGACAAGCAGGATATCCTAAGGCATCTCAAATGACATTTGTCATCTGTATTTAGCTGGCTGACTCCTACCTGCAGCTGAGCAGGCTGCAGAGGGACAGGGGACTGTCACTGATTTGCTTCCAAAGAAGCTAAGGTCCATGTGGAGCCCTGGATGTAAAGCTGTGTTTTGCTGAGTTGTGACTTGCTGATCTCCTACTCCAGCAGCTGCTGCAAGACCTGGAGTCAATCAAACACTGCCCTTGGCACAGTGACAGCCCTGGAGGGTGCCCAGCTACACCCTGTTCACTCCCTGAAGTCTTGCCTCACTTTTCTGCTCCACTCTTGACCTCTTGCCACTCTCTGAGAAGGAGTACAGTGATAAACATCTTCTGTCATTCACCTGAGTGAAAGCTTTGCCACATTACACTGTCAGCATCTAAGACAGCAATGTCTAGGAGATACTCTCATCATCATGACCAAGGAAAGCCCTTTGCTCTGTCTGCACAGCAGGTCAGACAGCTTCATTGTGTAGATCCCTCACAGCTTTACCCTCTCTAAATACACTGTGCAGATGCTGGCCATGCTCTGTTCAGCAAGGGTCAGGAAGCCACCGAGATACTGGAGTGAGCAGTGGCACTTGTCCCAAAATGCCAGGATCTCAAGTTTCCTGGCTGTGAAATGGCACATTTATGATCCTTTCTCTGTGGATCTTAGAGGGGTGTTTGGATTTAGCCCCATTTTTCCTCCTGATAATTCTCATGCTCCCTCTACCCAAGACCAACAGCTGAGCACTGACTGCTGACTACCCAAACAGACTGGTTCTATAAGTGTTCTCTTCATGCTTCTAAGTTTGCTGCTTCTAGATTGCATGGATGTTTTAAAAGAAAAAATGCTTTAGGACCTTCTCCAGAAAACAGTGGCACCAGTTATTCCATTGAGTTGAGTGAGTATTAGGCCATATCTCTATAAGAGGACTTCTAATGACTTTGAGATTTCATTGGTCAACTAGGAGAACCAATCATCAGAGCACAACCAGAGCAGACAGTGTTAAACCACTTTGGTCTCTAGCAAATGCCTGTTCCATGTGAGCACAATTCATTTTTGGGAAACTTAAAATGTGTATGTGACCATGTTTCAGAGGGACAAGAAAAGATCTCTTAGCACAAGCAGATCTCCCTCAAGACTCCTGAGCTTTGCTCCAAAGTGGGATTTGTTTTTGGAACAGAGCAACTCAATATAACCTTTGCTGAAATTTTCAAAGGAAGTGATGACCCCTTCAGTTGAACTTGTCACAGTTAGAAAGCCCACAGATGTGTCTGATGATAAATGTTTGAACATTCTGGCATCTTGCCTACCCAGCTGCAGCCTGTCAAAGTCTGGTTGCTCAGTGGAGGTCACCTTAAGTGCTCAAGAATCAATGAGAATTTTTTTTTACTTCTTTTTGCACCTTGCTGAAGAGCAGTACTGAGTAAAGACTTCATCCAGCCTACTTAGTCTCTGCTGCTATAAATGTTGTGGATGGACAGGAGATCTACAGATCAGTTGGAAGAGGGTTTTTATTTCTCAATGCCAAGCAAAGTCAATGATGTATGCAGTTAAAAAGAAACTGGGAGAGGAAGTACCAAAAGTGAATGAATAGCTCTGAGTCTCTAGCTGTAGACAGCTTTTCAATGGTTCCCCCTTAGATTTAGATGATCATGTCTAAATTAAGGAAACTAATTAAACACTCATCGGCTAGTTTGCAAACAGCAGGCAATTAACTCCAAACATTACTCGCTGCTCGAGTTAGCTCAGCATCAAGGCACAGTGTCCCAGACAACATAAAATACCACATGGTCTTGAAGTTTTGCTTTGCTGAATGTGCTACAGACCACAACTATGGAAGATGTAGAACAACCAGGAATCCTTCAGGGCTGGCATTACCACCATGTCAGTACTCTGATCTTGCTGAACTTAGTGAAAAGTCACCACTTCCAAGCACCAGGAGTATTGGCAAGTCTTGTCACTGGTTTGAAACTAGGAACAAGAGCTCACACTGGATGAAGGCGGATCACCATCATCTTCAAAGAAGGGGAAGGACCAGATGATAATGTCATGGGAAAGCACAGCTTTGACTGAGTCAGATAAAGAGGTCAAAGACCACAACCTTTTTCCTCTTGAGCACTTACAGCCTAGTCATGAAAATACCACAGTGCCTTAAAGTTGGAGCCCACCCTGCTGTGCTCCAGGGGCTGGCAGAGCAGGTGGTCAGCTCTAATTTGGCTCTGAGGCATAAATGTACATGTAGAGTAATTTCCACATGGTTTCTCACTGCCCAGGTTATATTATTTTTTATAGTTTTATTAAAACCCAGAGGAACAATTTTCAGGGAAGATTCATCACAAGGCTTCTTCACAGTGAAGAAGGAAGGTGTTAAGAAAATGGTTATCTTCCCCTGCAGATAGCTACCAGCTATATTTAGAGAGACCAAGCTGGACAGCCACATCTGTAGCCCCTTAAACAAGTTCCATGCTTACACCATTGCCTGCAGTGCTGTTCTAACCTAAAAGCAGTGATGTGAGCAGGCAAAGTGATTACATGTATAACCAAGGAGTAAAAGGACAGAATTACCTGGGATGCCACTTGAAACAGTAGAGTTGGCATAAAGGAAACACAGTCAGCCATTAGAGGAGAATGAGGCAGGACAGCAAAGCAAGAATTGCACAAACTTTAAGCAGACCCATTGACACCACCTCAGTGACCATGCACAGTGTCATGGCACGAGGCACCAGTGGGGATGGACAGGAATGTGATGTTTTCAGTCACATTTGAAGCAGTGTGTGGCCACACTTTACCTGCACAGCAAGTAAATGCCATTTGTTTTATTGGTCAGTGCCAAACGTGACAAAGTAATTGTAAATAGCTGAGAGATGACTCTGCATAGCAGGTGTCCAGCCTGGATTGTCACTGGAAGTGTAGAAATTACCACGAGCCATATGATTTCCTCCTCTAGGTGCTGCAGCTAGGAGCATGTGAGTGCTTCCCTGGCAGACTGTGGGGGCTCAGCCCTTCAAAAGGAGCCCATGGGGTGGCAGAGGTAATCAGATTCTTCAGGGTTTAGGTTACTCATTGTCCTCAGCATACACCCCTGGGCTCTCCTGTGTTACTCCAGTTTTCACACAGTGCAGCACTCCAACCTGGGCACGGTATCCGACCTTTTCCCGGTAGAGGTTCCTGGTATTCTGAGCCCTGCCTGCACACAGCCAGGATGGCACACACCCTCTGTGGTGGTGTGACACACTGGTGTCACACCCATGTGTGATCCCCTAATCCATCCCCAACTGGATCCCACCTGAAAGGAGAGCTTTACATCATCCTTACTGAACTCTGGACTAGAGGTGGGGGATTTTGGCTGATTCATCAGTCTCAATACCATTTAAAGTCCTATTTGGTCCTTTGCCATCTGAGCCCATTTGCAAATGGAAGTAACATGAGCATCTTCTACTCTACAGTACAACCCATGTTGAATAGACCAAGGTCTGGAGAAGGTCTTCTGGATAAGTTGTCACATGCTGAAAAAGAGTTATTGGTAGTTGCTCTCCAGACCTGGTTGGCTGCCCAGTTCTGTGTCCCCATCTGTTAGATTCATCTCACACATATATCTTTAGCTTGTTTATGGGATTTTAATGACTGAGAGAGTTAAAAGTGCCACCCTGTCAGAACAGATAATATCTATTGCCTTTGCATTGTACACAAGACCAGTTACCCTCTTACAGACAGAAATTAGATGCCTTTGATATGATTTGTTTTTGACCATCAAGGCTGACTATTACTCACCCACACACATTTTCCAGGTACTACTCTCCTTAATTATTTTTCTGGGAATCAAATCTGAGCTCCAGGATTCCAATACTGAGACATGGGACTTCCAGTACCCACTCCTTTCTCCCCTCCAAGTTTAAAATTTAAGTGCTATAAACTGTGTTGACACTCAAATGGACTGGTATGGTGGCTGAGAGCCACCAATAACCCCTCCCTGTCTTGTCCATAAACACACCCCTTGAGGGGCAGATTCTGAGGTGTGTCTTCTCCAGGGCAGGCCTGTCCTTGCCTGTGTTCCTGTGCAGGGATGTGCCAGGCTCCCTCAGCAGGAGCTCTGACTGTACCCATGGACTTCATCAGGAGGAGGTATCCTCATGATCCTGGTCTGGTCTCCCACTAATGTGGGCTGCCCCACCTTGCTGGCACTGCAGGTAACTGCTCCAGATGTGCTGTTAACTGTTGTCTGACACTAGTCATGCTGTGATCCAAACTTTGCTGCATCATCTCTCCTACCAGATGAACCTCCCCTCGAGCCCCAGCAGGCAGGGCTGACACTAAACTACTCCTCAGGTGGAAAACCCATAAAATTCTGTTGGAAAATTAAAAGATCTTTTAAGTCAATTCTCATCCCCAATGCTACAAGGCCTAGAAACTTCAGAGCTGATTAGTTGACCAGATGTTGAGAAGAGCCAGCTTGCAGGCTGTTGGTGAGAGCATGGAGTGTCTTTTTCATACCCACCCCACACAGAGACAGCCATGTGAGGGGCAGGGTTCAGCAACTCAACAGCATTTCAGAGATTGTATTCCAAGACACCCAGTGCCAGGAGTCCCTGTGTCATTCCCAAGCAGCCAGCTGTGCTCTCACACCTGCTCAGCTCCCAAAGGTTCTTGTCATCCCTGTCACTCTGTGTTGGTGGCTCCCCAGTGCTGTTTCAGGATGTCTGGTCCTTGGAAGGACCTGAAGTATTACATAGGACAGAGAGAGGTCCCATAAATTTAAAGACTTGCAAATATTCCAAGAAGCTAGAGTTTCTCTGATTTCTCTGACTCTGCAGATTTGTCTTTGTGTTTTATCCTAATCCTGCCCCTTCTCTTAATAGCCTTCTTGATATTGCTACTTTTGCCTTGGTAAGGCTTATTTTGAGTCAATAATTGATAAATGCTCCCCTCCTCCTAATTCCTCTTTAACAGAGTTTTCTTTTTTGCCTGGGAAACAGCTGCAAAGTGCACCCTTGACAGCTTTCCTTTTAACCTCATTTCCAGAGCTCTGCTCTTGTTTAACAATAAACCACACACATCATTTACTGTTATTCTGTAAGTAACACTCTGTGATTCAACTCAGATTTATTCAATTTCACGCTGGAGCAAGCTATTTATTCCTGAGTCTATTTTCTCATAAGCCTAAATCACAATTTATCAAGGTTAAGCATTGTTTTAATTTAAAATAAAATATGAGAGAACCTATTGCAAAAGGAGCGTGGTCTGCTACAGTCAAGCAGTTACTCCCATCTCGGAGTTTCAGCTCTTGTTTTTCCCTGTGGTCTATTCACAAGGGGGCTGGGTGAGCACGGGGGATGTTTTACATCAAATAGGACTTCAAAGAAGAAACAGCCTAAGGTGTGACAGCAGGATCAGACCTGAAGTGCTGCATTGTTATTTTATTGGGGGATGATGGCAGTGAAAAGGTAAATCACCCAGCCCTGAACACCAGAGGAGCTGGGGGAGGCAAGGGAATGGATCTCACAGCCTGATAGGACCCATTGCACCCACATGGCAGCAGGGAGGGGAGAACTGCAGGAGCTACACAAATCCATAGGAGCTACACAAATCCATAGGGTCTCCACAGCAAATGCACACTCTCAGGCCTGGGGACTGGGGGAGATGCCTTCTTCAGACCCAGCGTCACAGCCCTGACTGCTCTTCAGGTCCCATGAGCCATGGATGAATCACAGAATGACAGGGTTGGAAAAGACCATTAAGATCATCAAGTCCAACTGTCCCTGTCCTCTCCTAAACCATCTCCCTGAGTACCTCATCTCCCACAAGGACAAGGGCTAGTGATTGTGAGACTTCTCCCAGTTGTTTGTAAAATAATTCATCAGCCTCCTCCTGGGTGGGTGGTCTATAGCAGACTCTCACCACAATATCTGACTCCTGATTTTTATCCATAGACACTCAACCCTGTAATCACCATAATCGAGATTGAGGCTGTCAGAACACTCTCTAACATAGAGGGCTACCCCACCTCCTCTCCCTCCCCACCTGTTCCACCTGAAGAGTCTGTAGCCAGCCATGGCAGCTCTCCAGTTGTGGGAATTGTCCCACCACGTTTCTGTGATGGCAATTACATCACCATCTCACACCAGGTTCAGAGCCAGGTATTCATTTCCTGATTCTTCTTGTTCCATCCCTCACCATTCCCTGTAGTTGGAATGACAGAGGAAAATACTACCTGCAACACCGATCCCTTCAACATTCGTCCCATGGCCCTGAAATCCTTTTTAATTGCCCTCAGTTTTCTTCTGTGGATTTTATTACTAACTACTTGGAAAATTAAGAGGATAATAATCCATGGGCCTGACCAGGGTTGGAAGTCTTTTTGTTAAGCCTCTAACTGAGGCTCCAGGTAAGCAGAAGACTTCCCTATGTAGTGGGTCCAGCCTGCAGATCAGGCCTTCTGATCCCTTGACAAAGGAGTCCCCTAAGACAATGACCCATCTTTTCTTCTTTACAGAGGCCTTTTGGATGGTTTGCTTAGGGATTCTCAACCTAGGGGACATTTCTAGACTGACACCAAACATCCTTCTTGAGGTCTGTCTCCACTTGTAGCACTTCACATCTACTTTGCAAGGGAACCTCTGAGGTTCAGGTTGACACAGGGGCCACACACCTGCTGCACCAGGCAGAAACTTGCTGCCATTCCCCTCCATCACTTAAATTTCTCTCCTTAGCTAAGCAGAGGGAGGATGGGGAGTTCTTACTCTTATTGGTCATGTCTGGCTGTTGAGCCTGAGAGTGGGTGTTTTTCCAGTAGTCTCTCTCCCCCTCAAGCTCTCTGATGGTCCTCAACCTGCTCACTTGCTCCTTGAGTTCCGACACCAAAAGCAGAGGAGCTCCTCAAGTCGGGCAACACCCCTGGTGAATTAAGCCCCAGTCATAGGAGGGGTACATGTCCTGCAGCCTGATGCCTGAGTGGCACATGTACCCCCTTGAGCTCCATCTGAGAGGCAGCAGCAGCTAGAAGCAGCCCTGGTTTTCTGACGAGTGGTGACCATGGTCCTTGGGTCCTGCTTGCTGATCTCCAAGGCCCTCTCTGTGCCTTCCCTGCTTGCCCTGCCTTTGTGAACTGCCACACAAACTGCTGTGTCCTGGTTTTCACATGCCCACACCTGTTTGCCTGCTCCTGTTTGCCATGCTCTGAGTCGCTCATGCTCCTTAGAGCTATTTAAATCCCCCACCTAAGCTCCAAACCCATCCCCTGCCATACCTGATTGACTGGGTGAGCCTGGGTGAGCTTCTGGGGTTTTGCCACAGTTCTGGCTGCATGGGTGCCCTGAAACTGGGAACCCCCCCTGTACAGCAGGATCTCCAGCTGAGCCCCTGGTCTTACCTCGAGTTTTCACTGTCACCACCGCTGCTGCTGCTGCTCATCACTGCGCTGACTGGATGCTCTTGTTCCGATGGAGAGGAAAAGTTGTTAGGGATGGCACCAAGGTATCAGGGAGCAGAACAAGTCATGCATCTGGCCACCCCTCCAGGGGACAGCAGTGATGGACAAACTCTCAGAGTTCCTCTGTCCTTCTGAAGGCAGTGGGGTTACCAGTGCTGTAGGTGTTTCAGGGAATAAACACCCACTTTCCCCAACCAGCTGGAAGACCCCTGCCCTGTTCCTCCCGTGTGTATGTGCTGCTGCTGCTCCAGTGCTGCAGGGGTTCACCTCTCTGCAGTAGATTACTCTGCTGCTGCCACTGGGCACTTAGAGAGCACATATGATATACTGTGTGAGTTGAGGTGAAACTATATACTACAGGAGGGTTAAGGAGGTGAATTAAATGTTGCTAGAGGAAATCTAATGAAGGGAGAGTTGCCAGAAAGCAGTGGTAGGTGCAGGGGGATGGTCTGGTCATCTGTGAGCATGAATAGAGGATGGCAGGCTCTCCATCGAGGGCTATCCAGTCAGGACAGTGCTGGAGGGATCTCATAACTCTCCACTCACAGGCAAGAGGAAATCTCCTGAGAAGCAGGAACAGAGAGCACCATGCAGTCAAACAGTATCTCTCCCTCCTGTTCCTGGGCATCTGCAGCTCCATCCCTCTCTCCTGCAGGTCCCCATCCATGTCCTGGAACCACTGCATGCCTCCCCCATGGATTTCCCTGAACAGCCAGCACACCCTGACCTCCTCTGCCAACCAGGAGCAGAGCCTAAGAAAAAAGCTGGCAGTAAAAAACCTGCTGGGCATCAGTAGAAGAGAAAACAAAATAGTTTTGTGAGCAAAGAAGGGCCATAGATGTGAAGGAAAAGCTGCTGTGAATGAGTATTTCCGTGTGCTGACATATGCTGGATGAGAAATGACTAAAAAGCATTAGCATGATGGAGATTGCTCCTGGGAGGGGTGTCATAAGGCAGTTTTTCCTCATACCCGTTCAGAGGATGAGATTGTAAACAGGCTTGAAACGAGTCACAAGATGCAGACAGCTGCCCTGCTGCTTATAAAATCCTCGCTTGCCACATGCTGCCATCCTTACATTAGTTAGTTAATGGAATCAGGTTCTGCCAAAAGAAAAACCAGCAACAGGGCTGTTTCTAGTGTCTGTGAACACATTGTGAGGGGCATTCTTGGAGCTTTAGGTAATTGTGGAGAGTTAGCATTAACTACAGCAGTGGATATCTGCAGAGGGACAGGCACTGACAGGAGAAACTGGATAAATCAGGAGGAGAATGGAGAAGCAGCTGGCATGGTCACTGCTGGAGACAGCAGCTCCTAGAAACACCTTGTTTCATAAAGCACTGGCAAGGAAAGCTACCCACCAAAACAGGGAAACCTGGAAGGGGTGATGCTCCACTGGAGGACTGTACCACGTGGAGTTGAAAATGTGAAGGAGCTACGGAGCTGGATGGTGCCAAAGCAGGCAGAAGGCATTCAGCAGCCACCTGGGCAGAGAAGAGGGAAGTTCAGGAGCACAGAAGAGCAGAGGTGACTTTGAAGTGCAGGAGTTGTGTGTGAAAGCACAGGGAAAACCTCAGTCCCAGCAGCACAGAGCTCGGGGATGCAGTGGAGAGACCTGGAGTGATGCTCCCAGAGCCAGTGTGAGTGCCACTCTGACACAGCGTGAAACACACAGAATCACAGAATTGTAGGGGTTGGAAGGGACCTCCACAGATCATCAAGTCCAAGCCACCCTACCAAAGCAGGTTCCCTAGAGCAGGTCACACAGGTCAGTGTCCAGATGGTTCTGGAATATCTCCAGAGAAGGAGACTCCACACACCCCTGGGCAGCCTGGCCCAGGGCTCCATCACAAACAGCAGAAGCCCTGAAGGCTTAAACCAGCACAGTTCTGCTCCCACTGCATGTTCTGAAGTGCTTTGGAGGAGATGTTGTTCATATTTCCTGAGTGCACTCTCTTCTCCTAAATAAGAGATTTCACCCTAAAACTAAAAGTTCCAGAAAGACATAATTATAGGGGAAAAAAAACATTTTTAAAGCAAACCAAAAGCTATTCAGTGTAGTTGGTGCTATTTTTTGCCAGGGCTGTTCTAGAGGATGCTATTTGCACCTGCAGACGGTCACATGTAGACATAATTTGCAAACCAAGACATCAAGACAAGAAGTTTCTCAAGTAAATATTTTCACTTCTTTCAAAAACACAAGTGAACCCAGCTGCAAGGGACATTTTGTGAGCTGCAGAGGGCTGTGATCTGCTGGAGAACGTTATTCTTCAGGCTGGCTGGCCATATTTTTCAACCTAAAACTTCTGAAACATGGGCATGATTGTTAAGTTTAAATTCTTTTTTTTAAGCTATATTTTTAATATCTTTTCTTCACTCATTTAATCTGCTAGAAGAAAGTGCTTCCTATTTTCCCCCCTTTTTCCTTTTCCAAATTCTCACTGTTGTG
Source organism: Heliornis fulica (assembly GCA_013399135.1). Classification (NCBI taxonomy): domain Eukaryota; kingdom Metazoa; phylum Chordata; class Aves; order Gruiformes; family Heliornithidae; genus Heliornis; species Heliornis fulica. The sequence goes on from VXBZ01010785.1 coordinate 116,434, forward strand.
TAGTGGCAGCATGACAAGAGAGAGCTTTGAAACTGAACAAAATCTGCCAGTCTTCCAGCAGTGGCAAAATTTTGTGGGAAAATAGAACAGTAGAAAGAAAAATTGAAAAAAAAGAAAAAAAAAGAAAAAAAAAGAAAGATACCCCAAGCATTTTTGGGTACTAAAAATAAAAATAAGAAAACCACATTGGACTGGTTTTCCCAAGCAGGCATTCATTTCTGACCACTTTTTGTTGCAGAATGACAACCCTTTTGGCCAATACATCACAATTTTCTGTGGTAGAAAAAAAAATCCCTCTATCAAAGGAGTCAGGTTTGATCAGCAATGGGGAAACTGAGTCTCGAAGAGCTGTGACAAGCTCAAGTCAGCACCAAGGTGAGGAGCAACACCATGTCCCCTGTAGTGAAAGCCAGGCTTTTACTGGTTTTATTGCTAAACTGGAGGATGCCAAGAGAAAGGCAGCCATGCTGATCCACCTAACATCATTCAGTGGTGATCCACCTAACATCATTCATTGGTGGTTGGCTGAAGTAATGGGAAGTGACACAATCTCTCACCTAGAGCCACGATGCATCAGGAGCAACTCTGCAACAGACGGAGCTGGCAGAGAGACGTGGTTTAAAGGGTCACCATTTCCCATCAAACCATCCAGGAGATTAAGACAGACATTGGCTAGATACAGAGGAGTGGAACATTTCTGTTAATCACATATGTTTGCTAACACCACACTTGGTCACAGTTGTTAGGGGATGTGTCAGCATCTCCCTCCCTGGTGCTCTGCTCCGTGGGGCTGCCTTGCAGAGATCCTCCCACCTGAACGCTCACTGGAGTGGCTGCTCCTGGAGCACCACTCTCTGCCCTGTTCCCTACATGACAGTCCTCACAGAGGCACCCCTCTCTGCCCTGTTCCCTACATGCCAGTCCTCACAAACCCACATGCCATAGATCTGTCTGAAGTTCCAGCTGAGGTCTTCAGCCATGTTCAAAGAAGAGATGGATCCTGGGGAAGTTTCCTCCAGGACAAGGACTCCTGTGACTCATGCCCTGACCTGTGGGCTGAGCATTACTCCGATCACCAACACTGTTGCAGCACAGCTGTAACCTTTGTCAGAAACATCCAAGAGAGAGAAAAGATGTTTTGCTGTTCCAGGCAGGGTGTGAAGCACCAGCCCAGGAGTTCCCAGCTCAGCTCCTCTCTAACTACTGTTAAGTGGAGGGAAAAATGATAACCCTTGGTGTGAAGACCCACAGGGGAAGCAATTAGCAGACACCCACTTGTGCTGTGTGCAGAGTGGAAGCCTGTGTCTCAGTGTCTCAAAGGTCACAGCCTGATTTAATAAAGGTATCCGCCTAGAAAGGCAGCCTGATTTCCCATGCTGGAACAGCAAGCAGCACTTATTAGCTAGACCTCAGGGCTTTGCTAATGAGCTCACAAATGTCTCACCTGGAGAGACACACGGGGCTAAATCCTGCTTGGTGCAGATGAGAGTTGCTCCCTTTAGAAAAAAATTGGTCTGTCTCAAGATGAGTCTGCGGTGCCGAAGTCCCAGCTCCCTCCTCTCAGACTGCTGCTTGGATTTAAGAGGAGGGGTGAGCAGAGCGTGGGCCTGCCTGGGTGCCCAAATTTCAACAACCCTCAAGGGGAGTTTTCATTTAGAGCAACACCATGTGCAGGGCACTGCAGAAAGAATTTCCCACCTATAGATGAACAGCTGGTCATTAATAACTGTCATCACCACAACCAGTGCCTTGCCCTGCTGCCAGATCTGCTCTGCTTTTATCCAGCAGTAGTTTATGGGCTTGTGAAAACTAGTTCATTGGCTGTTTTGCTTCAGGGAGCAATGTGGAGCTAGTCTGAGCATCACCTTCTTCATGGCATGATGTTTCCCTCTGCACAAGTCCTGGGACAGAAGTATCCTGCTCCTTCCCTCAGTGCAGACTGCCCCTGCTCCCACCTTGAGATGTAAATAACTTCACTCTGTCCCAGACCTAGGCCACTGGGTTGAGCAGCTTGCCAGGTTCTGTGAGTCTGTTTCCATTTTTCATTTTTCTCCCTCCAAAAAAAGTCAGGAATGACCACTTCCCACCATCCTTTTGCTTCCCAGGTAACCTGGCAATGCAGGGACTTCAGACATGGCAATAAACTTTACTACTCTTTTTCTTTGCCTGGGATGTCTGTGCTGAGCCTGAATCTTTAAGCCTGATTTGCTTGCTAGTAAAGACCCTACTCTGCAGGAGTGGTCTCTCTTTGGTGTGGTCAGGAGAGGAGGAGCCCAGAACTGGACACTGGCTCTTTGCCTGCTCCCATACTGCTCCCTGTGTCACTCTTCTGACAAGTTACATCCCTCCCCACCACCATCACACACAGAGTTGAAACTGCTGGCAAAGATCAAAGATGACAAGGAGGTGTCAGGCACCTTCATTATTTTAGGAACTGAAAGGGATGTTTACAGCTTCCAGAGTGAGGTTGTGCCTCTGGGTAATATTCCCAGCACTTTCAGCAAGGTTCCTGTCATCACCCACGATTAAACTTGTTCCCTTTTGATCCTTTCATGCAATAGGATCAAAACAAAGCGAGCAAAGGTACAAGATCCAGAAGTATTTAGTCAGCACCCTGTTCAAAGGCTTTCCATTCTTACTGAGCTGGGGGTAAATGAGCAAATAAAATATGAGGACAATAATAAGGAAAATCCTAAAAGGGCAATAAATCATGGGGGCAACAATCATGTTTACATGTGACTTGACTCCAGAGGGAAGTGAAAGCTGCATTAGAAGGATGTCTAGGAAACAGGAAGGTTCCCTACAGAAAGATGCTAAGGTGGATAAGTAGCTCTATTTCTTTCTGCAGCCAAATGAATAAAAATCACCTGCTGCCAGAAGTTTTCAACTCTCCAGTTGAGAAGCTTTCCTGGGATTACAGAAAAGCATAAAAATAACTGCTGTCTTAAAAACATCTGATAAGTCCATGAGAAGATCTCTAGAAGGATTCTCCTTAGACCAAGCTTGTTGACCCCAAAGTGCTCCTCCACCAAGAATATCTTTCCAAAGTCACCACATCATGGTTGGGCTGCATGTGCATCTCAGGATGAACATTACCTGACTAAAAAGGTGATTTTACATGACTGGTTTTCATGGTCTGCCAGGTCTCACCACTGTGCCTTGAGAGATACATGGCATGCAAGACAAGGTACAAATGAAGCAGAGCACAAATAACATCATGTAAGAGAAAACANTCTGATGACGTGGACAGGGGATGGATGGATGGATGGATGGATGGATGGATGGATGGATGGATGGATGGATGGATGGAATAACCCAATTTCTTCAGGTCTGATGCAGGGAGTAGAGATGAACAGACATCTGAAAGGGCAGATAAGAGGCCTCTGCCATGCTTTTCTCTCCTTTGTTTCCCACTCAAGTGTCTCACTGCATCGCTGCTATAGGTGATGGCTCCAGTGGAGAACTTGACTGTTCAGATGAACAAAAGCCAACACTGTGGGAGACTGGGACACAGTTTATCCTCTCAACAAAGCAAAGATGAGTTCGTGTCACAGTTGGGCAATGCCTGGAGTGAATCCTTGGATGCACATAGAGATGAGGTCAGCATGATTAAAGGATGAGCAATTGATAGGCCACCTATGGGAAGTGCCCAGAGTATGGCAGCACATTCTCCAGTGCTGCTGGCAAGCCTTGCCCTTGGAAATAGCTGCTAACTTTAAGTGCCTGTGAGATTTGTGTCTCCAAACCTCAGGGAGGACCTTCAGAGTAAAGATTTCCTAACTCCAAGACAGTTTATTATAGAGAGGCATCTACTCTATCCTGCTCTCTGTCCTCACAGCTGTATGTGACTTGCAAATCATCCCTATTCCCCTTCCTTTTTGTTTCAGCAGGTGTTTCCAGAGAGGGAATAAGGCTGTGGAAGGGAGAGCTAAAACAGTACAAGATGTGACAAAGGGGGGAAAAAAGAAAAACAAAAAAAAAAGGGAAAAAAAGTATTTCCAAATCTCTTTCTTCAGACAGCCATGTGTAATTACAGTACTTACCAGCCTCTATCCCAACACTGAGCAGTTCCAGCTTAGAGAGTGACACATGCAGAGCACGAAATAACAGGGCTGCCAAAGGATCCTGTACAGAAACAAAACCCACAGCAGCTCAGTGAGTGGATTGAAAGCACACGAGGAGGCCACACAGCTGGGCTGCTTGGCAGTTAGTGTGACAGTGGCTGCAAAAACACGTTCCTCCAGGGAACAGCCAACTCCATCGCTTGCTGAAGGTGAGAACTCTGCTCTGCCATCCTGGCTTCGTGGCTTCTAGAAACATAGTGCCTGGAGCAGGTGACCAAGTCAGACTTCCTGGAGAATGCAAAAATAGTTCGTGTCTAAAAGATGGTAGAATTAGACTAGACTAGAAATTTCTTACTATGAAGGTGGTGAGGCACTGGTACAGGTTGCCCAGAGACATGGTAGATGCTGCATCCCTGGAAACATTCAAGGTCAGGTTGGATGGGGCTCTGAGCAACCTGATCATGTTGAGGATGTCTCTGAATTGTTGGGGTGGGGTGTTAGCCTAGATGTCCTTTAAAGATCTCTTCCAACTCAAAGTACATGGTTTTATGATTCTATGCCTTGTCCCACTGGCTTCCCTTGCATCAATAGGGAAGCAGGACTTGGGTATTCTGCTGTGGCCAGGCTGTGTCTGCCCACATGTAAGGGTCAATGCACATGCTGAGCCTGTGCTCCTGGAAACAATAAAACTGATAAAATGAAAAAACTCCTGTGAGACAGAAAGCCCCACAGCACTGTGACCAGGCTGTGGCTGTCACTGTCACTCTTGGACATCCTGGTGTTCTCCTCCTCTCTGTGGGCAAGGGCACCTCTGGAGTCACCCTCTTCCCTGCCAAGTACCAAAAAAGAAGTGTTTTCAAACCAATTGGAAACCTCAGTCTGGTCCATTCAGACTGAGGCTCCAAAGATAGATGTCCTTGGGTGTCAGCCCCAAGCCTGAGCTGCTTTCAGTCCCTCAGCCTTTGGGTATCCTGCATCACATGTCTCATGCTGCTCCTGTCAAAGATGTGTCCAAGTGACATAGGGGATACTGTCCACAGCAGGGAGCAGATATCCCTTCCTCTGCCCAGCCATTCTTACCTGCAACTTCCTATGGACATTTTCCAGGCCATATTTCAGTTCCCATAAAGTCCTCTACAAACTGCCTGTGCCCCATGGCCTGTAGCCTTGGGCTCTCAGCAAGTGGCCTGGCATCCTGGGTGTTTCTATGCTAAGCATAAGCCTGCTAAATGTGATGTTTCTGGGGAGGATTTGGGGTTCAACCTGTCCAGTTGTGATTTACCCTCCCTATCCAGTTTCTTAACCTAACCCAGAGCCACTTGGGATCCACTTCCCACTTTCTGTGCATGGCCTTTCAAGAGCAGCAAGTGCATTCCTATTGTCTGGTTAAAGGGATGTTTATTTTGCCATTATATTTCTCAATCATTTTCCTGTAAATCTCAATAAAAAAGCTGAGGTTATTGGAAGAACATTTTTAACAATGAAAACAGCTTCACCCTAAAACTTGCATCCACCTTAATGAAGATCCATCTTCTACAGTACAAACAGCACAGAAATAATGAGCGAAAATGTTCTCAGTGATCACACTCTACACTCACTGATAGCAGCTGGTGCTGGGAGCTGCACTGCCTGTTGTGAAGGAAGACAGGGAACATGCTCTGCCCTGGAGTCACTAAATGCTGAGACTGACTCAGGGGACTGAGATTTTGCCCAGCCTCAGCCTCTGGTAACACTCAGGGCTGAAGCAGCATCCCAGGTCACACCAGTGCAGGTGAGGGGTAACACCTGCCTGCATCAAATTCAAGGGCAGGTGGGGTCTTCATGTGCATTAGGAAGGTCTCCATCTCTGATGCTAGATGTGTTGCCCTCCCTCAGGGGTCTTCTGGAACATACTAGTGGTATGCACCAGGGGTCAGTACTGGGTCTGGTCTTGTTCAACACATTTATCAATGACCTGAACAAGGGGACAGAATGTACCCAAGGCAAGTCTGATGACGATACCAAACTGGGAGGAGTGGCAGATAGAAGAGAAGGCCATGCTGACATTCAACAAGATCTGGACAGACTGGAGAGTTGGGTGGAGAGGAACCAAATGAAATTCAAGAAGGGCAAGTGTAAGGTCCTCCACCTTGGGAGAAATAACTCCGGGCACCAGCACAGTTTGGGGTGACCTTCTCGGAAGCAGCACTGTGGAGAAGGACCTGGGAGTCTTGGTGACCACAATCTCTCCATGACCAACACTATGCCCTCATGGCCAAGAGGTCAATGAGACCTGGGGGCATTGAGAAGAGGACTGCCAGCAGGTCCAGGAAGGTTCTCCTCCCCCTTCACACTGCCATGCTGAGGCCACAGCTGAATTTTGGTGTCCAGTGCTGAGCTTCCTTGTTCAAGACAGGCAGGGAGCTGCTGGAGAGAGTCAAGTGGAGGGTACAAGGATGATGAGGGGCCAGGAACATCTCTGGTGTGAGGGAAGGCTAAAAGATCTGGGGCTGTTCAGCTTGGAGAAGACTAAGAGAGGATCTGACCAATGCTTATAAATATCTAAAGAGTGGATGTCAAGGGGATGGGGCCAGACTCTTCTCAGTGGTGCTCAGCAACAGGACAAGAGGCAATGGCCACAAACTGGAGCACAGGAAGAGCCACCCCAACTATGCAGTTGCCTGAGCCCTGGGACAGGCTGCTCAGAGAGGTTGAGGAGTCTCCTTCTCTGGAGAGGACCCAAACCTGGGATCCTGTGCAATCTGCTCAAGGTGATGCTGCTGGAGCAGGGGGTTGGACTGGGTGATGCTGAGTGTCTTTCCAAAGCCCACTGTTCTGAGATTCAAGCAGACTTTTTCATTATGAGGTTTCAGGAGTCTCGGCCAAGGCTGCAGTGCTCGGAACCAGCAGAGTAAAGGTAGCAAGAAGTTTTCATGTCCCTGTGTTTCCTGGGACAGTGTCTTTCCACAGGCAGCACAACTTAATCTGCTCTCCACATCCTCAATGCTCAGTTATTTCCATGAGTACCAAACGGGACATCCTTGCCTAAAACATCAGAGGCAGCATCCGGGTTGAAACTGTAGTGGGGCTTTTGCCTCTGATGTGTATTTAGAAGTAACTAAAAGAGCTTCAGTCCAAATGGGAAATGGAACAACACATCACCTGCTGTCACCATATCTGTGTTGTCTCTCTCCATGCTCCTGCCACATGGGCAGTGACTGGGTCACAACACAGAGGATAGTCGGGGATGGAGAAATTGCCTGGACACAGCTTGGGGCTGCCCAGACTCCAACTGGCCCCATTGCCTGCTGAGTGCCCCAGGCAGGACTGGGGCTTTCAGGTCGTTCTGGCTCTCCTCACCTAATAAACCTGCACATTAAAGTGCACCAAGGTCTCTGCAAAACCCATAATGAAGCATCTAAATACATGTATTCAGCAACCTCTTCTGAATAGGTGGCTTTGACAGGGAATGGCAACACTCATGTAATTAAAACAAACATTGAGGTAACTGCTGGATCATTTTTTAATGCTGAATTATGACACACCCCTTGTCCAGATGTGCTCTGTGGCTCTCAAGAGCCAGACACTCTGCCCCATTCTCTCTTCACATACAGGACCCCTGCACAGCAGGGTCTCAGGGCCCAGGCAGGACCAGCGGCAGGCAGGGAGCCTCAGTCCTCGCATACTGACAGCAGGGAGAAGAGTTAACATGTCCCTGCCTGCCTACCTATCTCTCATCCTCACCACTGCATCTTCACAGCTCATCTGCTCTCTCCTGCATGTCAAAACCTGCCACTAGAACAAGTCCCAGTGAAGAAGGAGAAGCTGAGCTGGGTGTGAGTCGTACATGAGGAGGACAAGCTCCTCTTAGTTAATTCTCCTTAGTTATTCACCTTGGCCCTTGCTTTCCCTCCATGAGCTCCCACATTCCCACTCCTAATCCAGCTTTTGCAATTTCTATACTGGTGACACATTCAGGTCTTAGGCAACATCAACATCCTGAGTCCAGGAGATGGCAGAGGTAGATGAGTTCAGGAGGACACTTGACCTTCAAAGTCACAGCTCAGGGCAAAGTTTGCCCTCATATCAGGGAAGAGAAATATCTTCATCAGACCTTCCAAATTTTTTTTTCACTGATCCACTGTCAACTTTGTGTCAAGGAAAGAGGGGGGTAGACAGCCTGTCCGGGCACTGATTTATAAAGGGATTTATCTGACCATGCCACTGCAGAAAATCAAAGTGTAAAGCAGGAGAGGCAGCTCCAAAGTGCTTTGTCTTCTGTCAGCATTAATATGCAGAATTAGGTCCTGAGAGATGTATCCTTGTAAAAGTATCATTAAAATGAGTGAATCCTCCCAAGATCCAGATGAAAATTTCACTTTTAATGAAGAAGGTAGCTTGTCACTTTCTGACCAGAACCATTGGAAAAAGCACAACTAAATGACATTTGGCTTAAATTTTGGCCAAGAAAATAAATTTTTTTTCAGATTTTGAATTTCCTTGTGGCAAAAATAAAAAGAAGAGAACAATTGATGAAAGTAGTTTTTCACTAAGTTGTTTTATCACAAGCCTAGTTCCTTATAGAATTGAAATTCCCAGCAAAGACGTCCAAAGGGGACACTTACTTTCCTTTACTTGTGGTTTAAAAAATACAGAGCATTTCTACTCCCTCAGTGGCTAGGCCAAACCTGAGACTTGCAGTTCCCACAGGTTTGCAAGGTTCCCACTGTCTTTCTGGAGCATCACAAATCATTTTCCTTACCAAATAACCCCAGGCAACCCGGCATCTTTGGTGCAGCTGAGTAGCTTTAGTTCAGAGATGGATGCCTGCATCCCCCTGGCCAGTTTTTTTTTTGCCTTTACAGAAAGACTGACTGAACTTTACCCTTTCTGGTGACACATGGTGCAGTGAGCCTTTAGCCCAGACTCATAGATACCTGCAGGTGGACTTAACCCATATGCAGGCTCATTTGCTGGAGGAGCATGATTTTTACAGCAGACCTAGCAAAACCCTTCTAAGTGCCACAAAATGCTCACTGACCACATATAAAGCCCCAGTAACCCAAACAGAAAGGACATGCTCTGGAACTGCTACTTTCTAGCCCCAGCCACCACATCCTTCCCAGTCCCATTAGCTCAGAGAGCCATGTCTTGCTTTGCACCAACAACTCAGAGACACTGAGCACAGCTACCTTGTTTCCTCCCTGGTCACAGTCAACATTTAAATGTCCACCATGAGGCTCTTCCATTTAGGAAAGCAGAATTGCAGCAGAGATTTGTATTGGTTTAACAAAAGTATTTGCTAGGCAGCTTTGGAGACCATTAAGCGGAGAGCTGGGTTTCATGCTAATTTTCGTTTTAATAAAGAACAAATGGGCAAGAGTTCTACACAAAAGCTCATGGCTGCTCTGAAAGGAGCAGGAACAGAGCTACAAGCAGCACAGCCCTGCTGGGTTATTATGTTTTGAGGGTGAATAACTCCTACAAATCATTTGTATACGTTGTCTAAATGGAAGGCGCAGGGAATAATTTGAAGCAGGAAAGCATTAAGAAAGGGAAGGATACACTAGTGCACTCGTTTGCTCAGCTTAAACTCCTTTCCTTTGTTTGCTGCCCTTGTTAGAGAAATTGTGCCTTGGTTAAGCTTAAAATATGAGTGTGATTATAAAACCCAAATATAAGCCAACACAGAATAGAAACCACTATTCATAGACACGGCGAGCAGGAGCTTTACATAATTTCCGTAGTGTGTCACGCATTTCTAGGAAGGAGGAATAGGTCTTGAAAAGAAACAGCTGATGGGGAAATCATTATGAGAGATTTTTATGCTCACAGGGTAGTCTTAAATGAGAATAATATTGCTTAGGAAAATAACACTTGAAAAGTTATTTGTGCCTAAAGTTCCAGATAGGCACCTCATGGGGTTTGCAGTAGTGCTGAATCAGGGCAGAGGAGGCAAAACATTTGCACGGGAGTTACACTACAGAGAAAATGAGCACTTCTGGCTCACAGCATGCCCTTGACTGGCTGCAGGGAAGGGTTTCTCCCTCCACCAGCCCCTACCTTTCCTCCTGACCCAGGCAGCCTGGCTGCTGGGCAGGAAGAGCAGGAAGCAATCGGTGGGGACAGGAGCATCCTGCCCCCCTGGCTGCATGGGGACAAGTTGTGGCTTAGCCCAGAGGTGCAGGCAGTGTGTGAGTTGGTCTTCTGTCCAGGGAAAGAGGCTAAATGTGCATAAAAGAGAGAAGGGGACAAATGGACTTATCTGTCAAGCTCTTCTGGGACTGGCACTGAGGTGGAGAACCACACAGAGCCCTGCTAATGACATACCACGAGTACACAGAGCAGGGCTCATGTCAGACCTGCCACAAACTGGCCAGGTGAACACAGGGAGAGAGATCATGTGTTTGCTTTTCCTCTGCTTGCTTGAGTCTGGAAGATCTACTTGAGCCACTATTTAAAGACAAACATTAGAGACATCTAAGGTCAACCAGGAGAGAAAGAGCACTCAGAAATGGGGTTCTGCAAACAGATATAACAAACTATAAAGCCACCAGCTGAGTTTGCTCCTTTTGTCCAGCGTCTTGCAAGGTGCAGCAGCAGGACAGACAGCATGAGCTGGGACTGTCCCTTTAAGCAGAGTTTCAAGTCTGGTGCCAAATGCTCTCTACCAGTTTTCATTTATTTATTTATGCTTTTAATTCTCTCCTAGATTCTGGGAAACATATTTGCATTTCATTAAAATGTATTTTCCCCACTTAGTTCTGCATTCTTTTCTGGCAAACACTCCCTGTTCGTCATTTTCCCTGGGCCTGGAGCAGACTCAACACTTCGCTGCTGCTTCACTTCAACAGCCATGTGAGCCTCAGGGTTGTGCTGCTGGCTGTTCCTGACAAGGCTCAGGCCACCAGTGATGCCTGGCTAGTCCGTGGATCATCAACCACCAGAAGTCACTGCTCCCTGAGAGGCTACAAAGAACAACCACACCCATCCAGAAGTCCAAGAGCATGGGCATTAGTACAGGTCTGGGAGTTAGACCACTGCAAAGGGGCTGAGGGGATGCTTCAGCAGGGACTGGGTGCACATCTGCCATCAGCATAAGGGATAGGATAAGCTTTATCTCTGCCAGGAGCAGCCTGGCTAGCACAGCTAGCTACTGGTACCACTTCTCTGTGCCAAGTTCCTGTCCAACCTCAGCTGCAGCATCTGGAGACATGCAAAGTCTCCAAGTCCCACATCCTGCCCCTGCATGTACACATCCCTCCAGCACTGATGGGTCTTGGCCACAGAAACAGCATGGAAATGACATCTACTTTCTTAATACTGCACCATATCACCTTCCTCCCATCCATATATCCTGAGTCTGGCCATCAGCACTGCTCCTAATGAACATACTCCCCATCCTTGTGACCCATCTGTGCTGGCACCCAGCTCCTTCCCTAAGCTGTGTGACACATCAACACCAGAGCAACATGCATCCCTCTCCCTGACTGTCTCTTCACTGCTTTTCCTGCCAAACAGGTTCTTAGATATCCTGAGCCTTGTTATAGACCAACTCTCTGCTCCTGGACACCAAGAAAATGACCTTCTCTCTGGAACACACTTTTTCACTGAGTGTCTCACTCATTTACATCTCAGCTCTAGTAACATCCATATTTAATTACAAGAGGTGCTATTAAAGCACCGTGCCCTCCTCAGCATCGATGTCCTGTTCTGCATTGCTCATCAGGCCACAACACAGGCTCACTGATGCTGGACCTTGGCACCAGGAGGGAGAAATGCAGCCTCTGTGTTCTAAATGGAAGCAGGTCCATATAATGAATTGTTGGATTTTAGCATCTATAAGATGTTAAAACAAATCTCCACCCACCCACCAACTGCTTTTTCTGCTAGAGGTACATATAAGATCATCAGATGAAAGGTGGTGGAAATGCAAAGCATCATTAATATTTAAGTCAGATTTGCCAAAAGATACATTTAAGCATTGTAGAAATTAACTGTATAAAGACAACCATTTCCTTCAGTAAAGACCTTAAACTAATTCCAACACTTTAGCACAGAAAAAACACTCTCTTATCCCAGTATCCCCACGAATTTACTCCCACAGAAAACCAGACAGTACTTCTGAAGACACGACAACAGTGTATCAGAGAGGGGTTTGGGGTTCCTCTGGACATCACAAAGCACACCTGGGTCACAGTCCCAGCTGTGCCTCTTTAGATATCACACTGTGACTTCAGTGTGGTCTGGTGTCACTGCACTGAGCATGCAGGGACCCCCAAAGAGCCTCTCCTTCCTGCAGAAGAGGGGCAAGGGGTGCAGACCCCAGCCCCGGGGCAGTGCTGATGAGCTGGGCACCAGTAGAGCTCCCAGCACACCACAGCTGGGAGGTGACTGTCAAGTTCCCAGGGACACCGTGGGGAGGCAGCTCCATCACAGAGGATGTCACCAACGCCGCTACAGGAATGCAAATAAATCCCTTCTTTTCTTCTTGGTAATTTGTTTCTGCGCAGAATAAATTGAATATGTAATTTCATTTTCTCTCTCGGAGCATTAACAACCTTGGAATTGTTCGGATTCACAATGAAGACAACAAACAAGTAATTACCGACAAACCGATAGCGCTGTTGAGAGGAGAATGCAATTGATTTTAATTCTCGTCAGCCCTGTTTACTCTCCCATTGCATTAGACATAATAAAGTGTTACAGTAGATTATGTTCTGTTGTAAAGTAGTTCTTATCAGACACCACAAACTGCCTCCTTATTAGAGAACAAGCCTACACCATTATGCTTTTCACCCAGCAGCTCCTGCGAAAGGGAGCAGTGCCTCTGGCGTGGCTGCCTGACCACAGCAGGGACACACAGGGGGTTCATCCCCATGTGGGACACTCCTCGTGCAACGTCCATGGCTCTCCCAGGGCCAGTAGCTCCCCACCAAGGCAGCTCCTCCTCAAGGGACCCTTTTCTGTGCATTACTTGGAAATGTTACCCTGGAAGCCAGGCTGTTGACTGTCTCTTAAACACCCAGGAGCTTTGCAGCATCATGACGAAAGGTGCAGAGTCACTGTCCATGGTCATTAGGACCTTCAAGCAAAGGTTTGGCCCAGGCTGTATTTTTAGTGATCATAAAGTGATCACCATAAAGCTGTTGACCTGCAATTAATGAGAATGGAATTGATTGTGATGAGAAATTTGGAGTACAAAATGCAGCTTATGTTTCATTCCTCAAAGGACAGGACATCTGGATACTGTTCTTTTGCCAGCAGAGGCTTATCTAGGAAGGAAGGCAGGACTCCTAGGTTTGGTCACTGGCTTAGTCACTGTTGAGAAAGATGACTTTTCTTCCAGTGCTTCAGTGCTTTTGTGTGCAGAAGAGAAACAGAAATCCTTCCTTCTCTCCTCAGAGGTGTGAAGATCTGACAAAAATTTCTGTGGTCAGTCTGTGCTGTGACTGGTTTACAAGAAGTGCAGAGAAGTGTGGTGAGCACATCTCTCCAGCTTGGAAAGATGCTTTGATGGGTAGGAACAATTTATTTTGCTTTTGAAAGTACAAAAACACAGAAGTATTGGTGTGCAGGGACTGCTGGAGGCCTCTGGTTCAGCATCCCACTCTGGGAAGACGGTCATCAGCATTCAATCAGGTCAGCCATGGATCTGGAAGTCTCCTAAGGATGGAGAGATTACACTGCCTCTCTGGATAAACCCTTTCCATCCTTACCTGTTCCTGTGGTGAAGAGATTCACTGGTTGCAATCTGTAACCACCAGCTCCTGTTCTTTCCTTGTGCCCCTTTGGCTTTGTCCCTGTTACAACCACCCACTACAGTCAAGTAACCTCTGGGCCCTGGCCCTGAAGCAAGACCTGGAATACTCAGGAGGTGAAGTTTGCCCCAAGCCTATATCCTGCCTTGTCCAGCTCCACAGCTGTCTTCAGCAGATGACCAGGCTTGCAGGGCTGGGGAGAATGCAATGCCCATCCCAGAGGCTGACAGATGCTCTGGAGTTTGCCACATGCAGCTTTGGAGAAGTTCATATTCCTACTTCATAAGTTCACTGAAGATTCATCACCAAGACAGATGTAAGAAAAGCCCCCTGCCCCCTGTTTCCATTGTCCCAGCACAGTTTCTGGGGCTGTCTCCTAAGAAGTTTCTGCAATTAATTCTTGGGGCATCTTTTAAATGGGGCTTCTCCCATGATCTTGCTGTTTTCTGAGATCTGCCTTCACTTCTCTCAGATCTTATCAGACAACTGAGGTTCTGTGTTAAATTAGGCCCCTCTGCAAAAGCCCACCACCTCTCAAAATAATCTTTCTATGCATAATTAATTAATAAAGAAAGCATAAATTGTGAACAATCTTTAAAGGAGGCACTGCCTCATCTTAATTATCTTTGCAGAGGTTTCTCTGGTCTTCCTGAGTTTAGCAAGAAAATTGCTTAGGCACTGTCAGATAACTAAGTAATTCCCCAATTAATATAACTGATGTTTACTCATCGATGTCTCCTTATTTTAGTAAGCAATTGCAGCAGTATGTGACCTTGTTAAACTCATATATTAAGTATCTCTCTCACAAGGCACAGTTATACTGATTTTATTATACAAATATTCATCTTTATTACAAAATATTCCCAAATTAACCTCTTTGAAGAGTCTTCCCATTTGATAAGGTACATAGGTTGCCACACTGAGGAAAAGACATTATCATCTAATTAAACACCAAAATTATCCAGTAGAATTACTGGGTATCTCCTTCAAAACATTTTCTTCCCTTGAATTCCCAAAAAAACATGAAAAGTGGAGAGCACAAAGTGTTATTGAGAAATAAACTCCCTTGAGACAAAATCTGCAGTCTGGGTTTAGGTGAAAGCATCGTGATTTTTGTGCAAAGGGAAGTCTGCTTGCAGAGCTCAGTAAATCTGAACCAACTCCTTCATTTCCTCCCATCTCTTGCAAGCAGGGAACTTTCTAGAACATAACTCTCAGAGTCTGCCCTGTGTAGCAGGGCCTTTTCCACTTCAGCAGGTGCTTTGTATCAGGTTGCTGTGGTGTGTTTATAGGTCAGGGAAGGCCAGATTTTTATGTTTGACCAAGTATCCCCCATTCTGCAGGCAAACAACTGCTGTCAGTTTATAATGTGTAATTGAAAAAAGCTCTTTCTGCTCTTCTTTAGGCAGCACAGCACTGCCTGCCCTGACATGCCTCAGGTACTGGCATGAAAACACCCTTGTACAAGAAGGCCCCTGAGGCCCACAGGGCCTACAACCTTCATCTTGGACCACCACTGCCAGCAACGAGGGAGGCAGCTCTGGCACAGAAAATGAAAACATCCTGGAATCACTTTCATGGTCTGAATATTTTTCTCACTAAACCCATCAGTCAAAGTTATGGGCAGTCACTGCAAGGGACTCAAGTCTTTTGGAGTGGTTGAGTCAGCAGAGTTGAAGCAGGTCATAACACCATGACCCAGCACTAGCAGAGCACATCATAGCAATTCATCAGCTCATGTTTGGTTCCAACACTGAGGTGTCTCCTGCAATCTGCCACAGCACACAGATCCCATCTGCTCAGGCACTCCAAAGCCAGCAGAAGTTCCCCTCCTGTTCCTGCATCACCCTTGGGTTTCGTCACCTAGCAAAACCTGCATCCACCCAGGGCTAAACTGTCCTCACAGCCAGTGTGGAAAGAATGGTTTGTCTCTCAACTACCCCCACATCTGCCACAGGATGGGACACACCATCTCAAGCATAGTCTGCTTCCTTCCAGTGACCAAAGGGGTCTCCTGAACAGTAGAACTGGACTTTGACACCTAACTTTTCAAGCACTAATTTTGGGTGAACGGATCCCCTCTGTATATTGCATGTATGAAACATGAAAAAAACCTCCCAAATTTTATTAGGCTATTGAAATAAAAGTGATGACACATAACCCTAGGGTGTCCTTGTGGCCAAGGACCTGAGAACTATCTTAGTGCAGGTGAAGGAAGGAGAGTCTCACAGGGAGTTCTGGGAACATAAAGTTTTCATAATATTGCCCAGGGCAGGGAAAGCTGTCAATGTTCATCAGAAAGAAAGTAAGTTACTCTGGAGAGGAGTGTATGGTCACCCCATGCAACAGTATAGGCTTGAGGTAGAGTGGCTGGAAAGCTGCCCAGCAGAAAAGGACCTGGAGGTGCTGGTTGACAGCCAAGTGAATATGAGCCAGCAGTGTGCCCAGGTGGCCAAGAAGGCCAACAGCAACCTGGCTTGTATCAGGAACAGTGTTGCCAGTAGGAACAAAGCAGTGTCCATCCCCCTGTACTGGGCATGGGTGAGGTGGCACCTCAAGTACTGTGTTCAGGTTTGTGACTCTCAGTAAGAGAAGGACATTTTGGTGCTGGAACATGTCCAGAGTAGAGCAACAAAGCTGGTAAAGGGTTTGGAGCACACATCTGCTGACGAGCAGATGAAGAAAANGGAGACCTGATCACTTGCTACAACTACCTGAAGGGAGGATGTAACCAGATGGGAATCATAAGTAACAAGAGGAAACAGCCTCAAGTTGCTCCAGGGTATGTTTAGATTGCTGGGAAAAAAGCTTCTCTGCTGAAAGAGGGGTCAAGTACTGGAACAAGGTGCTCAAGGAAGTGGTGGAGTCGCCATACCTGGAAGTGTTAAAAAAATGTGTAGAAAGGACACATCAGGACATGGTTTAGTGGACATAGTGGTGTTGGGTTGATGATTGCACTTGATGATCTTAAAGGTCATTTCTGATTCTATGATTCTATGGCCAAGGATGCTTTCTACTTGTTCTCATATTTAAAAGAGCATGGTAACCAGAAATTGTCTGGTTGCATATCTTTCTAAACAATATATCAATTGTTTGAGAAATCCATTTTAAATACTGACCAAGTTTAGGTAGATTCTTCCCTGATTCAGTTAAAGTCCATTTAACAATACTTGTTTAATGTATTTTGGTTGCACTCAAGTGGGTTTGACACAAATCATCAATTACATACATTTAATTTGATGTGAATAAAATGTCCAAACTAAAAATCCTAGTAAATATATGCTAAGCTGTGTAATTGCATAAATAAATGCACTTGAAAATATTTCATTCTTAGTAGTAAAACATGCAAAACTGTATGATGGCATTTATTAATAGACCCTAAAAGCTATTGACTTTTGGAGGGGATAATAATTACTCTTGAAGACAATGACCTCCAAATCTTCTCACTGCAAATGTTTTTCTTCATCTGTGCTGTGAGGAGACAACTGTCTCACTAGGATGCTGAGACATACGGTGTCTTCAATTCATGAGGAATTTCTCCTTCCCTCCAACATTCCTCCTCCTGTTTGACTCTTCTGAACCCTCACTTCAGGCCCCAACATGGCACGGGAAGGAGGTCAAAGTACAAAAGTGCACACAAATGATAACACAAGAGATGAAGTTGAGGAAACACACAGTGGAGAAGTTATGGGTACATGTGTGGCTGATGCTCACAAGTAGTGTGACAGATAACTGGAAGAAATACAAGAATTTGTCTTTTCTGAAGATTAATGGAGATGAAAAATGAACAAAACATTATTTTGTAAGTTGAAGTAGAGAAATGTGAATATGTCCCTGCTTCTTGCAGGGGGGTTGGACTAGATGACCTCTGGGAGTCCCTTCCAACTCCAGCCATTCTATGATTCTATGATTCTATGAAGTATCCTGTGAGCAAAAGTGAAGATTGAAAAGAGCAGACTCTACAGTGAGTCCCAGTTTTGCAGAATTCTGAATTTGGGACAATTACAGTGGGAATTCAACCCTAGAAAACTGGATTCTCACTTCAGTGTAATAAAACTGCAATAGTTTCCTGTTTTCAAGGCAGTGTCAAATCATCTTAAGGACTTTAGGAAGGAAAGACGATGAAGTTTCAGGTGATTGAGTTAATCAAAATGCAAGAAGTGTGCAAAGGAAAATCAAAAGAGCATATTCCAAGGACAGGACAGTTAGAAAAAAATTGGAGAAGCTTGTGAGAAGCTGAAGAAAGTATTCTACGTAATTTATTTGAAAACAAAGCAAAGCAAAGCAAAACAAAAAACAAAACAAAACAAAACAAAACAAAACAAAACAAAACAAAACAAAACAAAACAAAACAAAACAAAACAAAAACAACTTAGTGCCAGCTTTTTCACAGAAGCATGATACCTGAAAAAAAAAATTCACAGTTGTTTTACAAAGGCCTGAAGGAATGAAAACAGCAAAGCAGAAAGAAATCACAAAGAATGAAGGAAGGAACAAAATTATATGAGAAACATTTCGAGCTATGGCTGTATTTGGTGATCAGGCCATCACACTGAACTGGTGTTACAGCTTTATTTGTCATTTCAGCAGTGACCAGTGGTGTAGGACTTCCCACTGCATCTCTAAGTGCAAACCTATGGATGAGAAAGCCTAGTGAGACCAAAGAGGTCTCATACTTGGGTCAGTGAAATAGAAAATAATTTCTTCTGTGGGACCCTATGATCTGAATTAGAGGTAAAACAAGATCTTATTAGGACAATTTGCTGTTTGTTTTTGGAACCAGAATACTCATTCCAGGTCTGAGACTGTTTCCTCTACAAAAGAGTGGGATTCATGTCACCTCGTTGTAGAAAACAACATCTGAGATAGTCACCCTCGACTCCCTTGACAACCAGGGGAGCAAACAGACACTTCTGGAGCATGATTCATCTGCCCCAACACAGACGCCTACCTAAGGATGAGATGAATGTACATTAAAATACCTAGAGCTTCTGTCAACTATAAAGCAAATCTGGACTAGCTCAGAAGTAAATATTTGCACTGAAGACATCTAAATCTGTTGGCTGAATCCTGCCCTGAGTCTCTCAGACAGAAATAATACTGCTAAGGACATAACCTCACAAAGAAAAAAAAAAGATAACAGGGAGATGAAGAGAAAGCAGAAGTAAGGAAAAATATTACAATATATGAGAAGTTGAATTCCTAGGAAGGAGACAAATATTAGAAAGGAAATACAAAATAATTTTTGATGAGGCTACACAGCAGGCAGAAAGAAAAGGTAGAACTAGCTCCAAACTGTGACATTATGCAAGTAAAAAGGCTCTGGAAGAAACAGCTTTGTGGTTAGCCCAGCTTGGTTGTTTGTGCAAAAGACCATCAGAGTGGTGTTGTTGTTCCCAATGGTGAGAATTGGAAATATTAGGAAATTAAATATGTCATTTAGTACATATATGAGGTATCCTTGGGACAGCTGATGCTAGATGACAGGCAGTAGACGGCACTGGGATGTGATGTCAGTAATGGGATCTGCAGACATGGTGTGAATCCTCCTGCTCCAAGCCCAGAGAAGTGTGTTTCAAAGGCTAGGTGGGAAATGGGAGCATGGTCATAAAAAGCTCCTTTTAGACTTTTGTACAGTCTAGTTTGGTGCTACTTGGGACAGCACCCTTGAAATTGTGATTAATAACCGACTAAAACCCTGACATGAAATGCCAAGGTATGGTGTGCTCTTGTGAGTGCTACAAAAGAAAATTGAGAAGAAAATGCTCCATGCTAAAAGGTCCCTTTGGATGAAGCTTTTGAAAGCCTGAGACAGTGACAAATAAATGTCAAAGTTGAAGCAGGAAAGGAACATTTGTAAAGCTACTGCATACTCATACCTAAAGGAGAACTGAAGTGGAATGCACCTACAACTCCCATCTTTGCTGTGTTCAGCAGAAGGAACAGGGAATAAAATGTTGCATGGTATACATGATATGTAAAATCAAGACCTCACACAGGGGGAAGGTCTACACTGTAGAACAACAGTTAAGGAAAATGATCATGGGTGGACTGAAGCCTGTTAAAACAGACTTGGGCTACCACTGTTTTTTCCTGAGCCTCAAGACAAGACAGGGGTCCTGATTTCCAGGACAATCAAATAATTCTGGGTTGAGTCACCACATGTTCCATTAAACCCCAGTAGCTCTAGTTCATGGATAACTGGGAATGAGCATCACTGCTTCTTGCAGTTTGGACTGGGGTGCACTTCCACGCAGCAGGGATGAATGTAGATGGCCCTATGTTCATTTCACAGGCTGTGGATTCTATTCTGCCCTGGGCCAAGGGTACATGAATATAAATCTTCTCTTTCCTATTCAGATCTATTTCTGGCATATGGGCAGCAAAACTAAATCCTCAGATTTACATTATTTGCCCAGTGTTTCAAGACATCATTGGTCAAGCTGGGAAGGGAACCAAAGATCTGCTTCCTTGTCCAGTGTCTGACAGCTATGTCCCCACTATATCACTCAAAATGAAGTCCTTGGAATACCCAGTAAATCCAGTCCTCTTTGAAACCCCATGAGAAATATCTCCTTGTGGTGACCCTCTTCCATCAGCATCCTCCTTTGGAAAGTGATGGATCCCTCATTCCTCCCACCTGGGTTTTATTCATTCTGGAGGGAGTTGTTTTTCCATCTCAGTGTTATGAAATATCTTTACCACACCTCTGTAGGCATCCTTATCAATCTATCCTGTGTATCATTAAAAGAAATGAGGTTAGTCAGATGAGACCTACTTTCACTAAGGTTGTCAACTGGTGTTAAATCTATTTCTTGACAGACTCTCACCTCAGCTTTTATAGTCAATCTCTCAAGCCTACAAGCATTTGTCCACCTGTTAACTGGCTCCCTTCTGACCTTTAACAATCTCTCCAGCATTCCCAGGCCTATTGGAACTTCATACTCTTGGCCAAGGGAACCAGCTCTTTCATGACTCTTCAGCACAGATTTTCTATGCTTGCTGATATAAATATATTCACCAATGACAAATACAGTTTAACACCATCCTTAGCTGTCAAGGTACTGGAAAACAGTTCATCATCCTCATGTACTATTCACCCTGCTTCTTCCCAAATTCAGAAGAGATTTATTTCTTTATAAACTTCAGAATTTATGCTTTATTATCCCTTTGTTGTGCCAGCCACAGATTTTTCCAAGTGATTCAGCTTGACAGTTATCTTCAGTTCATAACTTCGAACATACATTAATTGCCATCAGCATTTCTATAGCTTTATTTCCTTTTTTATTATTATTTTCTACTTGTGTAGCTGCTGTCTGAACTTCCTCTCTGCACTCCACAGTCAGTACCTTGGAGAAGAAAATCAAAAAAGAGAGAGGCCAGACAGAGGTGCCTGCCCTCCACACCACATCTTCTGACCAGGCATCTCCTGGCACTCCCTGGATATTTCTCCATCAACACAAGTAGCAGCTGTGCAGTGGTAAAGCCCCATCCTCTGATCTGTAGTGGATCAGATCTATTTCTTACAGTTGTGTGGGAGCAGAACCCAGTAAGAGCAATCACCAAAGGCAGTGCATTAGGGACCAGTACAGACGTGGAAAATGTATGGCCAGAAGCCCCATCCCCTTGCACGGTGGGTTAACACAGCCCCACAACCCCCTCTGCTTCCCCACTGGGCTTACATCTGTAAAATAGCCTACAAGGCACTCAGTGAGCTTTTTGGGGGTGGTTGATGCTCTGGGTGACAGGTCTCTGTGTGGTCATGAGCAGCCACCAGCTCTCCTCATCCCCATGACTGTCCTTTGACCTGGGCAAGCTCTGTGCCCAGCAACCCAGAGAGCTGAAGCTGAGGCCATCACAGCAGCTACCAGCGGTGAGATGAGGGCAAGAGGGGATGCCTGTGTAATGCCTGTGCACACATCAACCAACAGCAGCAACAGGCAGTGAGCTGTGGGAAGAACCAAGACATGACTAACATGTTGTTGTACAGATGAAGTGACAATGCAGGCAGTCAGAAGGAAGCCAGAGATCTGGCTGCCAGCTGTGCCTCCAGATGCCTCCCAAAGAAGGGCAACAACTGCTGACTTGTATATTGTTGCTGGCCCTTATACTGCCTGTAAAGCCTTCCATACTCCCCAGTGAGGCAAAAGTAGGATGAGGAACCACACACACGATCATTTTCAGACCTGACATATCCTGGGAGTGTCTGCCTTCATTCTGAGCAGCAAAACTGAGAAGCAAAGACTAAGAAATGCCAAATTGTGAAGAGATATGACTGACAATACGAGTTATTTCCTGAGGCAGATCTAGTCACATAACCACCTAGTCTCAGCTCAGAGTGCAGCTTAGCTTACAGTTGTAAAAAGAGCAATTTACCATTTGCTATGATCTTGACATGAGATAGATCAAGGGGAGCCAAAGGAGCAGTGAGAAAGATGAATGAGTGTTTTCCATATAAGCATTTAAGACAGGATGTTTGGGGGTTTTCGTTTGTTTTGGTTTTTTTTTCCTGAAAATGAAACATAAATCTCTGAGTTTGCAGCCAGCTATAAACACCACAGATAAGAAGGTGCTTTAAGCTGTACCTCCAGAGAGCTGTGAGGTTTCTTGTTTCTGTCATGGCCATGAATTTCTGGAGACTCACCAGTGAGCAAGTTGCTCTCCTACACACACCCAGGTTCCATGTCACACAGGTGCCTGTGGACGACCTGTCACTCTATCTGGTGGAGGTCTCACCACTGACCAGGGAGAAGTGACAATACTGTGTAGCTTCAGGATAGCCCCCTATACACAGAGACCTGAAGTGAATATGACTGTCTAATGGCCAAGTCATGGTCAAAGCAATGTCCATGGTCGGAGACTAGACATGACTTGAGGGTGCTGAGCATATATATCAGTCACGGAGAGGGATCACACTTCCCTGATTCAGGTTGAAGGACAAAACAGATCCCCTCTATGCTCCTTCCTCAGCAATGTGACCTTCATGATTAGTGTGCTACCTCTGAAGCCTATTTTTTTTTACAGAAAACAGAAAAGCAGCCCATTCTTGGTCAGTGTTTCCCTTTTATTGAGAACCTTTCAAATCCTGATGCCACAGTCCAACATCCTGCATCCCTGCTCACTAAGTGTACTCTTGTTTCATCACCCATATTTGGAACAGAAATACTGGATGTCCAAATCAGATCATAAAGATGTCTATTTAACATTTCCATCTCTTTTTATCAGAGTGGTGGTCCATATCTTCTTTACAAGGGTCTTGACACAGAGGAACAGTAACAGCTCTGACAGTACTGACAGCAGAGGGGAGATATTCATCTTTTAACAGAGGAAGAGCAAGCCAGAGGTTACACATGTGAACTGTGTTCACATCTTTTAAACATGATTTAAAACTGGTTTAACTGAAATCCTAAGCAGATTTTAGGAACTTGAAAGTCCAACAAATTCACAAAGCATTACTGATTAACAGTGATTTTGACCAGCCCTATTTAAAGCCATTCTTTGATGAAAAGGTCATCCTTGGTGAGAAAACAGAAACTCTCCCAGTGAAGACAGAGACACCAGGGTTTAAGTTAAGACATTAAAAAGACCCCAACAGAAATGTCAGGGGATAAGGACCAGCATTTGCTGGAAAAAGACATTCACTGTAAGTTTCTCAAGGCCATGAACGTCCAGCTTGGTATATGCCATGTGACTGATCACAAAACAAGTAAAGTCAGGAAAACTATATGTGGCCAGAAGACAAGGGCTTGATGGTACCACGCCAGGTTGTGCTGAGATCACAGCTGGTGAATAAGGGACTGGAAATGAATGGTCCAGGATTGCCTGATAGAAAAGAATCTTCGTTGAACAAGGGTACAGGCTGGGCTTTTGGAGCAGTTCCACTCACAAGTACTTAGTATATTCATCTGGCAAGGTCAAAAGCCCAGGTGTGCCTTGTTTCTACACCCCACCACTCTCACACTGTATTCAGCTGGCATGTGGAGGACCTTCCTTTGGCCCAGAAAGCACTAATTATGCCATGAAAGGAATGGCAGGAGAATGCTACTACTCGAGGCCATCTCAAGGTTATACCTTAACAAGGACAGGAAGCAAAGTGTCAATCACTTCAGAAGAAAACTTTAGGTAATGACTGCCATCACCCCTGTGATGACATTTGGTGGCTATCCTGTTGAGGTGAAAGATGAAAGTACCATGGAGTAAGGCAGGAACGAGGCTTCAAGATGTTCTCTGTCTTGCCAGGGCTTTTCTCAATGTACACTCAATGCACCAGGGTCTCGTGTATCTCTGGGATTACTCCAAAGCCAAGTCTCAAGGAGCTTAAATGAGGGTGGAGGAATGTCACTGATGCCTAACTTTAGGTGTCCAAATCCTGTGTGAATTCAGACAGTTGCTCTTAGCATATCAAGGCCTGATACAGCCTGAGAGCTTGGAAAAGAAGAAAGCACGTGCAAAAAACCAGTGGGTCAGAGATAGGTGGCAGTTCTCAATTCTCCCTCACCAGACTGCCAATGTAAATGATTTTCTAATCCTAGTTCAGCTTTCAGAGCAAGAAAGCCACCCTAGACAAAAAATACCTGCAGCTCTCAAAGCCTATGACCCTGGCACAGCTGTCTGGAGTTGAAGTCCATAACTGAAATGATGATCTAGACCCAGATTATATTGACTCAAGCACAGATTGTGCCAGGGACAGGAAGAGACAAGAATTATGGGTCCAAACATTAGGAGGGCTGCTCAGTGTGGAGGGTCTGAGCAACAGTGTAAGGTCTGGACATGCTCTGGGAATATTTCACCTTACTGCCTCTTGCTTCACTGGGGAAACAAAAGATATACAGGTGCTGGTTATAAATTTTAAAGCAATTCTGCTGTGAACCTCCTTTTGAATTTAGAAACGAATGCTTCATATAAATGGATTGAGAAATTCTCCTCTGAAGTCATCCATCTCTTAGTAGGACATCCTGACAGCACCTGAGTCAATCCAATGTCCATTGTCGATTTCAGTGTGTTCATCCAAGGCTGACATGACATTTCTTTTGTTGGCAGAGCTCATATGTTACTGTATCCTGTCCTTCATATTTCTCTGTCTTTCACTGCTTCAGCAGCTTCACACCAGGAGAAACTGCTGCATTTACTGATTTCATTTCTTCAAGGTCCATTTCCTAGATATTCCCTTCTCCAGCTATGGGCAGCATTTTTGTATTCATCCTAGATTTCAACTGGAGAAGGTTTTACCCTGGAGATGATTCTTCAAAGACCAGTACAGCAAAATTCTCCAAAGCACCAGAGCACCTGAATTTAATTTCAGAAGCAGATACATAATAATGATATTATTCAGCACCTTCCATCCCAAGGGACTCTTCTCAAAAGCTGGACTTTGACAGACAGGTCTACAGGTGGAGCTGGATGAGCCACACAGGCAGGACTCCATGCACTATGGCATTTCTGGGCAGGAACATGACAGCTAATTTGAACTTTGTCATATCAAATCTCACACAGATTGTTGGGATGAGGATTCAAGCAGACAGCTCTGCTCTTTTAGTATGATGGGATCTTCTTTACTGAGACCAAATATCATCTCTGCAAGAAACACAGCTGCTACAGATTCACAGAATGTCAGGAGTTGGAAGGGACCTCAAAAGATCATCCAGTCCAACCCCCTGCCCAAGCAGGATCATCTAAATTAGATCACACAGGAACATGTCCAGATTGGTCTTGAATGTCTCCAGAGAAGGAGACTCCACAGCCTCTCTGGGCAGCCTGGCCCAGGGCTCTGTCATTCCCACAGTGAAAAAGTTTTTCCTTACATTCACATGGAACCTCCTCTGCCCCAGCTTGGACCCATTGCCCCTTGTCCTATCACTGGCCATCACTGAGAAGAGCCTGGCTCCATCCTCCTGACACTCACCCTTTACATATTTATAAACATGAGGTCACCCCTCAGTCTCCTCCAAGCTGAAGAGCTCCAGCTCCCTCAGCCTGTCTTCAGAAGGAAGATGTTCCACTCCCTCCATTGTCTTGGTGGCCCTGCACTGGNGGATGCCATTTTTCTCTTGGCCACAAGGGCACACTGCTGGCTCATGGTCATCCTGCTGTCCCCCAGGACCCCCAGGTCCCTCTCACCTGCGCTATTCTCCAACAGGCCAGTCCCCAACCTATCCTGGTCCCTGGGGTTGTTCCTCCCCAGATGCCAGACCCTACACTTGCCCTTGTTCAATCTCATTCAGTGTCTCCCTGTCCAGCTCTCCAGCCTCTTGAAATCTTGTGGAATGGCAGCACAACCTTTTGGGGTGTCACCACCCCTCCCAGTTTTGTGTCCTCAGCAAACTTGCTGACTGTGCACTCTATTCCCTCATCCAGGCCATCAGTGACTATATTGAACAGTACTGGTCCCAGTTCCGACCCCTGAGGGACTCCACTGGATATTGGTCCTAGAAGCACAGACTGGAACTAACCCTGAACTCCGGCTCAGGACTGGGAAATTGCTCTCAGAAAGTATGACCACGTGCTAGTCCTGTCCTTGTGTCCTAGACAACCCCTGCAGAGGCCTCCCAGGGACAGCATGCTGGGCTGGATGGTCTCACCTGACACTGGTTCCTGCTTGCATTATCATCTTACCCAGGTATGGATGAGCGTGGATGTGCCCATGAACACAGACAGTGCTGTGCAGGCTGTTTTCTTGGGTGAATCATGAACAGCAACATGCAGCAAGAATTAGTGACAGGATTGGTGCACAGGCCTCCTGAAATCAGAACTGTGCTGGGGCTGAAAACGGGTTTGAGCAGAGGACAGGGGAAGGGTGCATGGAGACACTGTAAATGTCATTTAGGTACCATGGTGCTTCCTTCTTGTACTTGCACCCCAGTCACCCAGACAGAAACACAAGGTGATGTTTATCAGCTGCTTTCTGCCATGCAGCACAACATCTTGACTTTTAAATCATGCTTATGCATGAATGAAGTCACACCAAAAGCTTAATAAATAATTTCTAAAGGGCCAGACATCCACCAAAGCTGCCCTATCGCTCCCCTCTTAGCTGGACAGGTTGAGAAAATATACATCAAGAGGCTTTGGAGTGGAGATATGGACAGGGAGAGATCAGTCCATAGTGTCATGGAGACTGAACCCAAAATAGGGAAAGAAACTAGAGTCGGGGAATGAGAAGTACAAACAGCTCTTAAAACACCAACCCCCACCCCTCCCTTCACTGCAGACTGAATTTTATTCATGATGTTTCTCCTCCCCAGGATGGCACAGGGGGAAGGGGGGGAAATAGGGAATGGAGGCTTCAGTCTTCAGTCAGTTCCTCATGAGTTGTTCTCCTTCTTGAGGGAGCTGGGGAAGGGTCTGGAGAACAGGCCCTATGAGGAGGCTGAGGGAGCTGAGGAAGGGTCTGGAGAACAGGCCCTACGAGGAGGCTGAGGGAGCTGGGGAAGGGTCTGGAGAACAGGCCCTACGAGGAGGCTG
>VXBZ01010785.1:143806-169472 GCA_013399135.1 Heliornis fulica
TAGGGGTCATTTCCAGCCTTAAAATTCTATGATTCTATGATTCTTGGGGAGAGGAGAGGGGAACATTTCTAACACCCTTTCCCTGCACCAGTGTTGGGTCCCACCCACAGCAGACAGTCCCCCACAGCCTGCTCCATATAAGTCCTTTCCCACAGGACTTCATCTCTTCCCCAACCTCCCCAGCATGGGTATGGTCATAAAATCACAGAATTTCTGTCAGTCTCTCAGTCCCAGACTTCTCCAGTCTGGTCCTTCATGGAGCCACAACCCCTCCCCACTCCAGCAAACCTGCTCCAGTGTGGTCTCTCTGGCTCTGCTGGAGTGGACATGCTGAGGAGCTCAAACACCACCATCATCAAACCTGGACTACCTGCTGTCCCCTGGCTTGAGATATTCGATTAGTTACAGCATGAAAGTATGTGAAATCCAGTCCTGACTGAGGAGAGGCAGCCAGGAACCTTGAGACTGTTGCTCTCAACAGACAATGGCCAAAATGTCACCAAGCTGCCTCAGCTGGTAAAGACACTGTAGATTTTCCTGCTGGAAGCCATGTTCTAACATCCATACTAAGCACATGGTCTGGTTTGGCTAGTGCCCAGGCTGGTACCCCATGTTATCCCCATCCCAGGCCCAAAGTGGGTCCCAAACTGGAGGAAAACTGGTCTAACCCTTTAGTGCTGTGTTTCTTTTTGCCTCATAAAGTTCTATTAAAGACTTAAAAGGGATTTTCTGCACAGCTGGCCAACCAATGCCCTTCACAGCACATCTCCAGCCCTTTAAATATTCACAAGGCTGTATCTGCTGCCTAATTGAATTTTCTCTATGAGTGAATCAGTTATTTTTCCATCTCCTGCAGCAAAGATGCAGATTAAGTACAGAGCTGGGGTAGTACAACAAGAAAGCAATTCTACTCCAGTTAGCAGCTGTGCAAACTCACCCCTGCTGGGATCAGGTCTCCAGCATCATTATTCCCCCTAGAAAGTCTGAAAATCACAAATTCATAGAATAACTCATATCAGGATGGACTGTCAGAGGTAACCAGTCCAATCCCTCCTCCAAGAACACTTAACATGAAAGACAGAGGAGGTTGCTCAGGGGCTCATGCAGTCAAACTTCAAGTATCCAAGGATGGAGAAAAAACCTTTCTCTATGCCCTTACTCCAGAGATGGGTGTTCCTCATTTTGAAGTTTTTGTTTTCCCTTACATTCAGGGAGACTCCTCTTTGTTGTCTTGTCCTTTTGTAAAGCCTTTGCACTAAGAGTTGAGTTCCACCTTTTCTATAACCTCCCTTAGGCCTTCATAGATGTAAGACATGCTGGCAAGTCTTGTTCACCTTGCTGTTCACCAGGAGCTAACACGAGTCATGCTGTCCCCAGTATGGAATTATTTAAGACCCTGGTTTGCTCATGAATGAAGGGAAGAAGGAATGGGCAGAAATGCATTGATGGCCAATAGGAAGAAAGCAGACACAAAGTCAAATTCTAGATAGCTGTCTTAGCTTCCCTGGTGCTCACATTCTGTTTCATGAAGGTTTTGGGGGTCCCAGAGTAGCTGTCCTCTGCAGAGTCTTAGGCTCTGAGGTTAGCCAGGGAAGCTGCCATGGAAGCTGCCCTGTTTAAAAAAAGGCCAGGAGATAATATTTAACCTGATAGCAGGAAGAAGTGAAAAGAGGAGCCCGGTGGCCTCAACATTTGGGTCTCAAGATGGGAGCCTGGGCAGGCTACTGAGTGACAGGGAAAAGAGATGAGAAAAGAAGGAGCAAGGTGACACATTGGATGTTGCTTCATGCCCTGAAAATTTCTAAGTAGCTGGCTCCCAGCAAGGATGACCTCAAATAGGGTCCTGTCTTGGTCTTTCAGAAATCAGTAGGGAAAGTGTCTCCTCCCTTATGTGGTGAATTAGTCCTTTCAGGGCTCCATGTTGGGAGTAAGTTGTCACCTACTGCAGGATCCACTGACATCTATCCCAAGTACATGCTCAAATATACAGCACAGAGCTAGTGTGCATGTGCATACAATGGATGGCAAGAACCATGGGGGGCTTTTGTGAAAGACCCCTGCTGTGGTCTGAAGTCTGATCTCTCTGCTCTGGTTTGGAAGGGCTCTTCTCCAGTTTGGAAGAACCTCAGTGGAGCTATCTTCATGCAGAAACCTTCAGCTACCCTGGGCAACCTTTGACAGCAGTACTAGGAAACAGAAGGTTCATCCACAGAGAAAAAAAAAGTCCTTCTAGACCTGGTCCCATTCATAATTGCAAACTGCTACAGGCCATGGGATCTACTGGATCCCCAGCATACAAGGGAGCCTGCACCAACTTGGGATGAGCTTTATTGTGCTGCAGGGTTAAGAAACAAGATGTAGTCATCATGGTCATGCAAACCAACTCTGCCCCTTCCTGGTCTGGTAGATACCTTGTGTTACAACACAACATCTGTGACAATGCTTTAATATTAGATTGAACACCCTAGAAATTATTCTCTACTGTTCCTGGAAAAAGTTTTTGTCATTGGCTTTTTCTGCCAACTAGAAAATTAATCCTGGCAGTACTCTCAGCATCTGAAGACACCAGGTTATTCCTCAATGAGAGGAATTTTTGGCAGGACTGGGCAATTTAGGGAAGTGTACCCATTTCTTTGGCACCTCCTTGCCTCCTTGCTTGCATGTTCTCTGCAGGGTTGCAGAAGGTCACCAGGCATTGCCAGTCACTGAACCTTGTAGCAGCTGGTTCCAGACAAGACAGCTACTGCTGGTGGTGCATTTGGACAACCTCATCCCAGGGCTGAATTTCCACTTTCTGAGCAGCAATCACACACACACACACACACTTTGTCTCTGGTGAAGCCAATGTTGTGATTCTGATAGGATGTTTCTGAGATAGAATAGTGGGGGGGGGCATTGCATCCCCTCATTGTGAGACACAAAGAAAGAAAACTGTACTTCAGCCACTGCTCAGCTGCTGTCCCAGTAGTGAGGTGACTTTCCTCAGCCACAGGACAGATAAGAACAGAGACATGGGTCCCAAGAGTGGTGACATAGGGAAGAAAACAACTTTCCTTCATCACAGACCTCTTCATCTTCTCTTACACAGGCCAGTCACAGGGCCCTGTGACGTCTGATATCTCTGAAGTGGTGTCAGAGAGGTGAGAGATGCTTGTTCCACAGCTGTAAGATGCAGAAAGCTAAGGACATTTCTTCACTACAGTGCAGGTCTGTGCAAAGATCCACGTGTTAACTCTGAAGAAACTGGTCTGGCTGCCATCCCAGCACTGTGCAGAGATGATCACTGATGCTCTGGAGGTGGGAAATCCCTTTCTCTACATGCTCCCAATTCCAGCACCCACTGAGCACAGCTGGAGATGGCTGAGCAACATGACCATGGCAGCAATGGGAATCTGTGGTAGAGCAACTGTTAAAGCAGCCAACTCATAGGCAGAAAGCAGGCTGAGATCTCAGGCCAGGGAACTCAGAGGGGTCAAACACCCAGGTCAGTGAAGTTCTGTCTCCTGGGACCTCAGGTCTTTTCTCCTGTTCTGATTCTGGACTGAGAAAACCTTTGGTTCCCACTGTCTGGCAGGGAGTCTGTGCTGTGAATCTGGGAGGGTATGATCATGCCAAGCACACTGGAGAGGCACTCCCCAGCTCAGCCTCAGAGAAATGCACCTTGACAGAGCCATGGAAGCCAAACTGGAGGCATCTCCTGTGCAAACAGACCAGCTCCATGACTGAACCATTCAGTTCTCAGGGTAAAAGGATGGCAGTGGATTGATGGCATGGGACATTTTGTGGCTGCACATGAATCATTGCTTCTACTCAGCAAGTTGAAGAACACAAATCTCCAGGGGTCTGTAGTGTCCCTTTGCAGGAAAAGGGGGTCCCTGCTGCACTCCCTCCTTGCATGAAGGTTATCACACTCCATCCAAACTGCTACAAGCCACCACTGCAAGTCCTGATGCAAGACTGCAGCTGCCTTCCAGACCAGCACATAATGAAAATGCTGGTTTTTAGACAGCACCATTCTGTGTCAGACAGACAGTGGTCTGAGAGCTTCCCACATGCAGCACAACAGCAAAATCCTCATCCAGGTCACTGGCCCTGGATATCAGAGGAGGAGAGTGGGAATTCAAGGGTGAAGGACAGAGCACCAGGAATTCCTGCAGACCTTTTCTAGAGCTGCTTCATGACTTGAGGATAATAAAAAGGGCAAAACCTCAGTAAGAGACAGATTTGTCTTTAGTGTCTTTTTTCCTTAAGCAATATCCCTGTGGGGTTTTGGGCAGCAGGACACAGGGGGTTTTACATCCTTCCAGTAGACATCATGTCCTGCAGTGAGGAGAAGTACAAAACCCTCTTCCACCTCCCTGCATCCCATACTGAGGCCAGCAGAGAGCAAGGAAAGTGTGTCATTTGTTGGAAACTGGGATTTGCTGCATCTCCAGGAGTTCAGAGAGCACTGAGCCTTTTCACTGGGTTTTCTGAAGGTGTTTTATTTCCAGAATAGTAAAATTTCTTATTGATTCTAACTCTCCCATATGATTAACAGATGTTTTATTAAAAAAAATTAAAAAAACCCAAAAAACATTTTCAGTTAAAAATATTGCCTTGGAGAGGCAGTGCAAACCCTTTTTTGCATCTGCCTATCCATGATGATAAGTCATTCAAAGACTCACCTTGGTCTGTCAGACCCATCTTCTTTTCTGTAAATTTCACTACATTTATATACTTTGAATGGTGTATTTGTGGAGCCTCTGAAGGACAGAATACCCCAGCCTGACTGATAAACAGCCTGTTCTTGCATCCAGAGACAAACCCCTTCTCATTCTTTCTCATGTTTGCTTTCTGCAAGGTGCTTGCAAGAATCATCAAAACATAAGATTATGTAGATTGAGCAGATTTCTCAATTAAAGCAGATTGCTCTTGGCCTTGTACAGCTGAGCTTTGAATATCTTTAGGAATGAAGATTCCACAACTATACTGGGCACTTTTTCCAGTGTCTGAGCACCCTCAGACTTAAAATTATTTTCTTAATTTCTTATCTGTGTTTTCTACATTGCAACTATTTCCTCTTGCACTCCAGCCAATCTCCATGCACATCCAAGAAGAGTCAGGGGCTGTCTCCCCTACATCTTCCCAGCAATAACTTCTCTTTCCCTCTTTAGCCTTCTCCTCCCAAGACTAAACAAGCACCAAATTTCCACCCTGTTTCCATACATCACATGCTCCAGCCCCCTAATCTTCTAGTTTGCCTCCACTGGACTTGCACCATTACATCAATGCTTTTCTTCAGGAAGCCCAAAGCTGGACACAGTTTCCAAATGTGGTCTCACATGTCAGCTATAGAGGAGAATAATCACCTCCCTTGCTGTGCTTGCTACACCCTTGCTACTCCAGTTTCATGTGGGGTTTGGCCATCATCTCCACCGCATCATGCTCCTGCCTTGTGCCCAATACATTGTCCACAAAGTCCTTTTCTATGAAACTGCTTTCTAGACAGTCCAACACCTGCCTGTCCTGCTACCTGGAGTTATTGCATCCCAGACACCAAACTTGACACTCTTCTGATTTGAAGTTCACAAGGTTCATCTGAAGAGCAGCTCTGCCCTTCCCAGGGTATAGACAGCTCCACAGCCCACACAGCCTGCCTTCAAATACACACTATCTGAGAGTGTGTTCTGTCCCATGATCCAGGCTGTTAATGAAGACATTAAACAGTATTGACCTCAGTGTCACCAGTTGTACTTTGTAAGACAGATTAAAATCCTTTGAGACTAGTGTTTCAGCCAATTTTCTATCCAAATTATCACCATATTATCAGTCTGTATCTCACTGGTTTAGTTATAAGAGTGTTAAGGGATTCTTTTAGATTTCTTTGCTCCAGAGGAGCAAATCTCGGGCTTCCACACTCAAATGCTGATGTTTCTGCACTGGTGACTTGATCTAGGAGAGATCTGGAGGGATCAATAGTCAGTTCTCTTCTGATCTGTTTCCTGGATCAGAAACTGTTTTGAGCCCCATGATCACATGAGGTGCATTTCTCCACTGAAGGGATTGTATCCTGACTGCTGCAGTCACCAAGCAGGTATTCAAAGATCAGCAACAAGCTTCAGTCTGTTTCTCTGCCCTCCAATGGGCCCCAGGCAGCAGAATTTCTTTCAGTTATTCAGGACTGAGTTCACCATCTTTATTGTGACTGAATTGGCATTACTGAGGGAGTTCACAGTAAAGGTTTGAGGAAGCAGGAGGTGAGGACCACACCATTTCCACTGGGTGGAACTTAAAAGCATCCTAAAGCTGATGCCTAGTTCCTAATTATCTCTTGTTTTTCTCTAGAAGAAAGAAGTGGTCTGAAGAACACAGAAACTTCTCCACATGAAGGCTTTTAAAAGAAACTCTTTGGCAACCTGGTGTTTTCCAGCATTGAATTTGTTTCTTCACTAAAGTACATCTCTGTTCAGAAACCAAACTGTCCAAGAGTCATTCATCAGCCTCACTTTCTTTTCCTGTACCCTTCTGTTCAACCCACAGTGAATAAACTAGTCTTTATTGGTGAAAACCAGCTGGGATCTTAAACACAAGCTGGGTTTGTTCACTGGAGCTTTAGTCCAGATTCTCAACTCTTAGGATATGTCTCTGTAGGTTCTACCATACGTGGGAAACCAGGACAGAGGAACAAAGAAATGTCATCTTCACAGATTAGCATGAGAACCTGATGCCAAGGTGACAGATACTGCCTAGGAATCAGTAAGCCTGGGAGTGGTTTGCTCTCCCTCTCTGTGTCTCCCATCAGATGTTCTGCCTACACCAACTCTCTGGCCATAGCTGGTTGATCTTCCATCCTGCACCACACACACCACACACACCACAAACACACACACACACACACATGGACACCCCGCCCCACCGCCCAGTCTTGACCACTTACACTGAGCTTAATTGAAGGTGTTCTAAGGCAGATATTAGTGTGTTTTCAGAGTAAGCTGAAAGGCTTGACCTGCTTTGTGTTGGTCTTGGCTATGAGTGGCCAAGTACCATCCAGTTAGATAATGACTGTACTCATGGACCTACAAGCCCCCAAATGGGGTTTGATTCACATCTTTCCAACAAGAAATTTCTTTTACCCAGTCCAAAAGTTAGTTGCCCAACCCAATCTTGGTGTCAAGGCTCCCCCTGCAGTCACTGGAGAAAGATGGACACCCATAGGGAGCAGATCTGGCCATATGAAGGTTTTCTTTCATGAAGATACATGGAGGAATGACCCTTCAGAAGGAGCTGAGTGTCTACCCAGAGGCCATAATGGCAGTCCACGCACTAAGAGGAGATGGAAGTTTGATTTCTGTGGAGTCTATTCTCTTCCCTGTGTTCAGCTGCATGAACCAAACTGAGCACAAGGAAACAGAGAACACTAATTTTATCCACCACACTCTCATCTACAGGCCACCCTGTATTTCCAGAGGCAGAGTCTTTGTGACACAGGTTCTTAGGAAATCTGTGGCACAGGGTCAAAGTAATTTCTCAGACTTTCCTCATTTACACTTTTCCATCAGTCTTTCTGACAGAAAACATTGCAAAGAGCATAGGAGTCTTTGCCTTTTCTGAGTATTTCATTGCAGTCATCACAGCTGCTTCCAATAGAGAATGTGCAAGGAAGGAAGCAAGGAAGGAAAAGGATGACGAAGAAAGTAGAAGAACACAAAGGCAAAAAAAAAAAAGGCAATTGCAAAGGAGAAAGAAAAAAGGAACAACTTTTTTGTAGTTTGCAGAGATTGCCTGCAAAAAAAGAAAATCTTTCAAAGCAAATATTGTTTCCTATGAAGAGTTAATGCTCTCCCATGTTAAGAAGTACTCAAAGCAAGGTTTGTTATCCTGAGCTCCAATAAGCAAACTCATCACAGATCTCAACTGAGAGATCTCAATTGGGCTCTCAACTGAGCCCAGCTCCCTGCCACTCAGTTCTCTCATCTCCATTTCTCCCTGCTCTGCTGCCTTTCTTCCCTTCATCCCTTTTCTCTGCATTCCTGCATTCCAGTCCCTCTACTACTGCCAAGGTCAAGTGAAGACCTATCATCTCATCCCACCACAATCCTATGATGAACCTGCCACAGTCTCCACTCCCCAAACTCACAGATTTGCCCTTGCTTTTCTTTCTTACCCACTGATGTTTTAGCCTTCCAAAGTAAAGAAAATGAAGCCAACCATTGTGCAGACTTGAGGCAGGGTGAAGAGATGAAACAGAAACTCCCAGTGTAAGTTGCTAAGTGAAAGCAGGTTGTAATGATCCACTCAGAAGCATTTTGTTAACACTTAAATGAAAAATATCCCTCTGCAAGTAATTTTTCAGGCTGTCTTTCAAAGAATAGCTTGGAGAGCTTTCAGAAATCACTTGAACAGTTTTAGCTTCTGAAATTACATGTAGCTTAAATATTTTTAACTAAATATCCATTTCCAACTGAACATCTCTGTTTTCAAGTGAAGATCTAAAAACTTTTCAATACTCCCTTATGGCAAAAGCTAAAATATGCCTTTTCAATAAATCCTCACTTTTCACCCAAATTTCCATGGGAATCCCTAAACAAAAGTCCAGAAACTCACCTTGTCTGGATGTCCCCTCCTTTTGGCTTTTTAATCACTTATTTTGTGTTACCAGAAACATTATTGTTAAATTCAAGGCTCCTAGTTGAGTGCAACCAAGTTTTGCCAATTTAATATTCATCTTCTGACAACACTCAGGGTTCAGCTAGCCTCCTAATTAGTTACTGGCTGCAGTGGAGAGATTTAGTGTGGAGAAACACTGACCTTCTACCCATGGGATCTCATTTTTCTTTGCTATCGCTAGCTAGAAATTTGGAACAGCGTAACGCTTAATCCTGCTTGTCCTGCCAATCTTTGCTCCCCATCTCTCTCTGAAGAGAAAGGAGTGTGTACTCCTTTGCTTGGGATGCTTAGAGAAAGCTGTATCTCCAGTAACAAAACTTCTGCTCAAGATGACATGGTAAAATTGTGCAATGACTCAACTTAGGAGGGCCCAGCCCAACTTAGGTCAGGATGTGCCTGGAGTACATCTCTGCAGGGGGTGCTCTGGCAGGGCTGCTAAGATCTGGATCTCTCCACTCCATGATGGTGGTAGTAAAGAGCTGTTCACACTCATTGTTTATGTTCTCATTTACTTTTCATTAGTTTGTTACACAAATCTTCTTTCAAGTGCTTTCATTCCCATCAGTCAATAAATGATAAAAATCAGATACGGAATGTTCTAAAAGTGGAACCACAAAAAGACCTATTTCCTGTCAGCCCATATGTTCTCAGCAGAGAGAACTGTATATCCCACAGGAAAATTAAAGATCTGAAAGACCATCTGAAAATTCATCATCCGAGTTTCTCAGCAGATCTCAATTGCACAGACTGAAAAACAGGAGCCCAGTGCTAGTGGACAACTAAAGATCTCCACCTAGTGAAACAGAGTGACAGGACAGCTTGCTGCTTTGCAGTGAAAGCCAGGCAGAAGGTGAGAAAAATGGTCTTTGATTAAATAGAAAATTTAATATCAGTGCTGTCAGGATACCTGTCCTGACACCAAAGTCAGTACCATATCGATACTGTGAACAGCAGTCACCTCTGCAGGGGGAGTGCAGGATGCTCAGCCCAACAGCATCCCAGCTGTGGGTGCCCACAGGAACCCAGACACTGCTATGGCAAGAGCCAGCCCCAACCAAAAAGGGGTAATGAGGCTCTTGTTAACCTCCATGTGGAAAGGCTCTGTTTGGACAGCATTTAAACTCAGCTCTCAAGTCCCATGAGAGACATGAGAGACATTGGGACATGAGAGCTGAGTTTTAACGCTTGATCATGGCTCTGTATTAACTAGGACCCAGCAAATTACATGATACAGGAGTGATGGCTTTTGACTGGGACCCCTTTAATGAGATTACATTTTTCCTATTGATGGTGTTACCCATTCTGTTGCAAGCACAAGATAATTGTAATTTCCTGGACTGCTACCGAACACATAAAGGTTATGGGTCGTCTTATTAAAGCTTTCATATTAGTGGAAAATTGTATGTTATGAGCTGGGAGAAAATTAATGGCCATTCTTTTGTGGTTTGCATACAATTAAATCCCTAGGGGTCCTTCCTGTTTCATCTGAAACAGGTGATGTGCATGTTATTAAAAACATCACCCCTTCCTTGCAGTCTCTATGAGGCTCTGAGTTATTTCTGAATACATTCTGGTGACCTCACTGGAGTGTGTGACCAGACTCCCCAGCTCTTCCCTGCCCTCTCTTCATTGAGCCTCGAGCAATGTGCTCCAGCACTATTAGCAAAGAAGCCTTTTGGATGAAGGAGCCACCTTTAAAAGTGATTGCCTTGTGGTTAACTACACGGTGAGGAGCTGAAAAACAAAAAAGCAGTTCTCAGAAAAGTCCAGGGCAGGGAGACATTTCAAAGCTAGTCACTATGTACCTCCAGAGAGCTACCTCAAATGCTACAAGCACATCCTCATGTTTAGACTTGGGCTGATGTAGGTCTACTCAGATATTTCCCCACCTGGGGCCAGGCTGAGATGTCTCATTTTATCAATGCTTTGTCTTGTCTAAAGATAACTCTGCTGATGCCCCTTCTTTGCAGGCTTCCTTGCCGGCCTCAAGCTTTTTCTTCACCCAGGACATGGAATAATTGGTGTTTTATTTTCTCTTCTCAGATATAACTCCCAGAAGAAGTGATTCCTTATCTCTTCAAAACAAGCTGTCCCCTTCACCTCCCCACCACTGCTGAAACCTAAGAGAGAAACACAATAATAACCCAGCAGTTTTCCACTCTTTCCATCCCACTATGTTCAGACAGTGGTGCCTCACTCTGCAGGGAGCATGGATCAACCTAGGGTAGCCAATCTCCATCCCAGAGATAGTCTTGTCTTGGTCTCATCCTGGGAGAGGTCCAAGCATGCCAAGCCAACAGACCCAAACTATGTGTGCATGGAGAGTACCTCTCCTGTCCTGGATGGCAAGACAGTGGCCTAGAGACCCTGGTCAATTCTGTCCTGTGTGTAGGGAAGCAACCCTTGTTTCCACATACAAAAATAGCATGATAATTAGGAGATTTAACCAGTCAAGCAAACCCTGCTCAACTGTCCAGATGAGCCTTCCTGAAATAAGAAGAGAATGGCCTGACACACTGCTTGCCACAAAATGGGCAGCACTTGGGCAAGGGTTTCTTTCATGCCCATCTCCAGGTGCCAATTTCAAAGTTCTCCTTCAGTTTACAAATGGGTGCTCTGCTGCTTTCAGTAGGATCTGACAGACTAAGGGACCTTGAACCAGAAGAGTACAGACAATCTTGGGCTGATAATCCAAGCAAGGCCCACAAAACTCATTTTATTTATTTATTTTTTT
Organism: Heliornis fulica; assembly: GCA_013399135.1. Classification (NCBI taxonomy): domain Eukaryota; kingdom Metazoa; phylum Chordata; class Aves; order Gruiformes; family Heliornithidae; genus Heliornis; species Heliornis fulica. The sequence goes on from VXBZ01010785.1 coordinate 155,190, forward strand.
ATTTATTGTTTGGTTGTGTTGTGTTGTGTTGTGTTGTGTTGTGTTGTGTTGTGTTGTGTTGTGTTGTGTTGTGTTGTGTGGGGTTTTTTGAGAATTTTTTCCAGACTAGATGTAGGTTCATGCTGGGACAAATTTCATGAAGATAGTCGTGTGGTGAAGACTTGCCAGTGGCTCAGTGGCTGTGTGTGGTAAAAGGACAGTGGTGTGGGAGGAATCATGGGTTGCAGCATTTTGCTCCTGGAGGAAGAGGAGCATCTTCCAGGGATGTAGGAAATGCAGCAGCACCAACATTTGCAGGGTATGCGAGATAACTCAGCCTCCCTTCCCAGCATGAGCAAAGACCCATGGGAGCAGAAGGACAAGTTAGTGACAGATGAAAGTTGTGGAGCAACTATAAAGTTTAAGAAAAGGCAAGAGAGAAGACAAGACAATAAGATCTGTGAAAGACAACTATATGAACTAGATTCATTTAATGTAGAGAAGACTGAATTCAAAGAGTGGATCTCCAGGTACAACTGCAAAGAGAAATGGACCTGTTGGTTCAAGGTTGTTATCACCAGGACACAAAGCAATGGGTTCCAGATGAAGACAATAAGATACAGGCTAGGAAAACTGAGAACAAATGGAGACAAGCATGTGCCAGGGCTGGACCCAACACACTACAATCCTTTCCAATCCCTACTGTCCTCCAAGTATTTACTTCAGGTAAAAAAACTCAATATTACCTGTAATTCAAAAAAAAAAAAAAAACAGTCTTTAACTCAAAACTGAAATATTTGGCTGAAAAAAATTAATCTTAAAAGATGAATGAAATCCATTAAATTTCTCTGCAGAAATCTGAGGATCCTACAGTTTCCAAAACCACACATGGGAACAAACTCCTCCTCAGCCCACTCAGGGTGATTGCTCTTGTGTCAGAGCATTCATTGATTACATTTTCCACCCCCAGTTCTTAAAAACAAAGCAGAGCCTGATCCCAAGACTGAAAGAAACTCCCAGCAACTCAAACTTGCAATTAAAATCCCCAGAGGTGACAGCACTGGAAATACTTAAAAATAATCAAACCACCTTCAACTTCCCTAAGATTTGCTTTGGTTTTAATGTCTTCTGCTCAGAGGGAGAGGAGGATTTCATTAGAGCTTGAAAAGTGCCTCAGGTAGAAGCCACAGCTACAGGGCACTGGACCACTGCCTGAAATGACACAGAGAGCTCTCTGCTTCCCAGTCTTTTTCCCCTCCAGACACAGATGGTTTCTTTCCTTTTTTTTTTTTTCCTGATTCATTAAGTCATACAGATTAAAGAAAAAGTGCTGCAATGTCAGGCTCATCGGGGAAGGTTTGAGCACTGAGAAGATTTGGTTTGGGGACCCACAAGAAAAATGGCAAGGATGGGATGGGATGGGATGGGATGGGAGCCAGGACTCGCTCTACATGACAGCAGGTCTCCATGGCCCAGCAGTTTTGGGCTGTATGTTCCCCCTCTCTGAGCCCTTCCAGATGACTTTAATTTGCAGATCAATCTTAGGAATTCACCTTCCAAACAAATTCCAGCCATCTCCTTTGGCCAGTGCTGGATCCTGCTGATTTCAAGTCTTGTCCAGGCATATTGATTCTTCCAGCAGTGAAAACACTGACATATGAATTGCAAATTAGAGACAAAGGAAGGCGAATGCATTCAGAGCACATGGGATAAAAGATTTATAATAAGGGAAAGGTGTGTTTATTCATCTGTTGACCTCAGGCCCTGCATTACTACACACCCCATGGAGTGATGTTTGGTGTTGACCTTGAGATGATGGCTTAGCAGGAGCAGTGCAGCTACCTTTTAATAAGTGAATTTAGCAGAGGCAGAACCATTCCAAGAAAAGTGCTCCAGAAAGTGATCCTGTCAAACCCAGCACAGCAAAATTAACAGCTTCATTCTGGCCAGGCTAATTCCTTTCTTGTGATTATCATTATTATTCTGTTTTCATATTGCAATAAATAATGTAATTACTAAAAGCTGAGTGCTGATTAACAGAGACTCCCTGCTCTGCTGGCAGAGAGATAGCCAGGCCAGGGACAGGAGAATGAGCCTCCAGTTCCTGCCAAGGCAAGCTGCAATTTTCCTGCCTGCCAGTCAAAGAGCAGATCTCTTGGAGTGGTCAGTTCAAAGAAAGAGACTGATTTGGTGACCAAGAGGGTCCCTTCCAGACCATGCCTGGGCAAGAGTGTTATTTACAGGGACTGCTGTAAAGGGTAGAAGTCAGGGACTGCAGGAGAGATGTGGATGTAGGCTTCAGTCCTACCTATGGGCAACTCACAAATATATTGGAGTTGGGCTTCTCACTCCATTTGTCCAGGACTGATCTTTGTACAAGTGTCATGGGACCCCCCAGTCCTGTCCCTTGTCCTCAGGAAGGGATGCAGAGCTCCTAGCACAGGGCATCACTGGCTGGAGGAGGAGAGGGGGACACAGGGCACAGTGTGGGGTTCATGTCCTGGAGCCTTTCCCTCTCTCCTTGGGCACAGCAGGCAGAAAATTCGAGAAAACAATATACTCTCACTGCCTCCACCAAACTGAAATAACAGAGAGATATTGAGATTGATTTCAGCTCCATTTAATGAGGGATAATTAACCAACCCATCACAAGGCCATAGGATTACACTGGTTGGAAATTTTCCAGTTAATGCACTATATGATATTTCCACCTAATTTTCAAGAGTTTAATTGATGTCTTCATTATGAAAGATATCTCTATTAACACCATTCTCAAACAAATTCTTATCACTGCTGTGATTTCACACAGGGACGTGGTCCTCCCGCTGCGGCCCCTTCCCCTCAGCAGCAGCTCCTGCCCGTGCTGGCTGAGCTGGAGCTGCACAGGAGCACCTCGTGCCAGGCTGTGTGGAGGACTAGAGCAAAGCCAGGATCAGGGCTTCTTTTGTTAGTCCCAGGACAGAGGCCAGCCTTCTCCTCATGCAGTACTTGAGTGTGCAGGGTGTCCTGTGCAAGCCTACATCAGATAAAAGAGTAAATAAATCAAAGTCCCTGCCAGCTCCCAACTCTCCTACTTCTCCATAAAAGTAGGTGTAGATGCCACTCTCAGCTATGCTTCTGTCAGACACCAGAGAAATGGTGGTGGAATGGTTAGAGGTGAGGTGATAGGCCTCCAGGGAGGGGAGATTGAAGTTACTCACTGCACTGGGTTTGGCTGGGATAGAGTTAATTTTCTTCATAGTAGCTGATACTGAGCTGTGATTTGTATTTGTGCTGGAAACAACATTGATAACACAGGGATGTTTTTGTTCCTGCTGAGCAGCACTTACACAGAGCCAAGGACTTTCCTGCTCTTCACCCCACCTCACCAGTGAGCAGGCTGGGGCTGCATAAGGGGTTGGGAGGACACAGCCAGGCTCAGCTGGTCCCAATGACCAAAGGGATATTCCATATGATATGACATCATGTTCAGCATATAAAGATGGGGGAAGAGGAAGGAGAGGAGCAATGTTTAAAGTGATGCAATTTGTCTTCCCAAGTCAGATCCAGGTGACACAGCCCTGCTGTCCAGGGATGGCTGACACCTGCCTGCCATGGGAAGCAGGGAATTAACTCCTTGCTGGTGTGGGGGTTTTGCTTTACCTGCTAAACTTCCTCCATGAGTTTTGTCACATTCACCCTTTTGATTCTCTCCCCCACCCTGCTGGGGAAGAGTGAGTGAGTGTCTGCACAGGGTTGAGCTGCCATCCAGGGTTAAAGCACAACCATCACTTTAAAACCAGTGATGCTCACCTGTCATTGCACTGTGGGAGGGGAAAGGGCCCCCATCACTTTTGGGCCCTTGAGGGGCCTTAATTATTTTTTTACATTACTGTTGGCTAATGCAAAGTTGCATGGGAATGTGAAGCCACCTCCCAAAGGTACTTGAGAGCATTTGGTATGATAAAGGATGCTGTCAGTGAGAGGGATATCTCATGTGGTTTCACCTGATCAAGGATGACCTAAAGGTGATCTTGGTGAGTAGATGCATGTCCTGGGACTCTGATCCATGGGGCTGTGAGAGAGGGTGAGGCTGAGGACACACCACAAGAAAAGTCTGTCTGGAGCAGAGCCACACGTCCAGCCTCAGCAGCAGCTAAAACCCAATTAAACACAACAATTACTGAGTGTCACAACATCTTGGGGAGGGAAGGGGATAAGTCTCCATGGATAGCCCAGAGCCCTCCTCCTCTGCACCCAGCTATCTGGATGCCATCTACTCTGCAGGTACACGAAACAAGGGTGGTCAGAAGACAGGGAACAACTGCCAAGGAAACTGGGGGAGATAAAGAACCTGGCAGCTCCATGCCCCAGCCCACATGTTTCTGGGGAGCAGGACATTTCTCATGAAGTTTTCCTTCCAGGCAGTGGTGGTTTTGTTGGATGTAATTTCCTCATGTTCTGTTATTTGAAGAACAGAATGTGGTGGCTCCAAATCATAAAAATTAGGACAAATCACTTATGAAGAAAGAAGGGAAAAAACAAACCCAGACTGACCATCAGGTTTTCTAGACTCTGCAAGGCCACAGAGGTGCCTCTCAGGATCTGGAGCACAGACACCATGTTTTCTGTGAACTCATCTTCCTTTCAGCCTCCTTTTCCCATACTCCTCATGATCCCCAACTGCCACTGTGCACTGTTCTCCATCCCCAATAGGGTAGATCAGTTTATCATAAGAAACACCCATAAAGGTGAGTCCAGAAGGAGAACAGCAGCACCTGACTTCCAGTAAACTTCCCATGTAATCCTGAAGCAACTCCTCAAAGTGAAAATATTGGGATTTTAAAACTTTTGTTTAAACTGCAGATTTAGGGTTTTTTTTTAATAGAAATTTTCTGCATAGGAGGGAACATCTGATCAGCTCCAGTTCTCAGCCTCTCTTCCTGAGATTCACAAGAACAGACACCCACATCCCAAGGGTGCATATCTGACTCACAAGCTCAGCCCCCAATTTTTGGGATAGCTGTGTTTCCAGTTGGTTATTCTCTGCTATTGCTGCATCTGTGCAACCTGCCTGGATGTCACTGAGCAGAGCATCCACCAGCCAGGTTAGGGTGTCAGTGTGACTTGTCAGGGGTTGATTTACTTTTTCTCCTGGCCCACTCAGTGCTCTGGATACCTCTGGTATCTCTGCAGCAGAGGGATGGGGGACCATGTAGGGACAGCCTGTTTGCAGTGGTTGGACAATGTACATCTGGAAGCATCCACAGAGGAAAAAGGGTTGTTCCCTCTGGCTTTGGGTGCTGCAGCAAAATGCCCTGGAATGGGTCTGGGGGTGGGTCAAGGGAAATGCAGCTCAAGTGGTCTCAAAATCTTCAGATGCTGCCGTATCAATAAGTTTCCATTCTTTCTACAACTGACCTAACTCTCTTGGATGGTAATGAATTCACCTATAGGGTGGAGGAGAAGGAAAGCCATGCCTGTGGGTGCTTGCAAAAGCAGAGGGCTCAAAGGCCAGAACTGCTCTTCTCTTCAGAGATCCTCAAGAAATCCACCCTGAAGCCAACTTCTGCCTACTGCCTCCATGCCCTGGTATCCATGAACTGCTCTAGGCAATGAGATGTTGGAGATGTTCTTTCTCATCAGTACCTGACAAAACTGCTCTGAAGAATTTGGTCTTCTGCAGCATGTCCCAGCTCCAAAAGGAAGCCATAATGGTCAAGTTCCCTGTGCAGGAGGCAGAGTGCTCCTGCTGCAGAGCCAAACCTGCCTGGCAAAGCAAGGTCCTTTCAAACAAGTATAAAATGGCCCCTGGGTCTGAGACAAGCTAGGGAAGGTGCCTCAGGTTGGTCTTTATGCCCCAGTGGAAGAAAAGATGCCACAGCAGGGGTCTGTCTGGACAGGGACAGTTGCATATCAAAGGAAGTTGCTGAATGATCCCATTCCTTGGGTCTTTTCAGATCCTCTTCTTGAAACCCAAGGGCAATGGCCTGACCAAGTTGGGAGCTCTATCCCCAGCTTGAGGGGACATCTTTCCAGCACATTCCAGTCACACAGAACTCACCACTGAATTTAAAAATGCCACAGCTGCCATAACAATTAAAAATGCAAACAAGGAAAACAGCATGCAAGCTAGCAGGAGAGCAGGGATGTGTATTTATAGCTCCTTATGTAAACAAGACACAATGGAACCATTTGGAGCTGAAACAGGCCTAGAGCTATCCTCCAATGTGGGGTGCCTGGTGCAGACTGCAGATCTCAGCCCCACCATGTGCATCTTCAGACTAAGGGGAAGATGGACACAACACCACCCCTCCAAGGGACACAGGCTGCTCACAGGAGATGCTGGTGGTGGATCAGCACAAGCAGAAATCAGTGGTGTCACAATCAGTGAAAGATTAAGGAGCTGGTAGTGATGGGTAGATAACAGGTTTGACCCTGGTCTACACATGATAAAACGAGGAGGAAGAGGTTGCCTGAACCCAGACAGACATTTCTAGGGCAGCAAGAAAGGTTGCTTTGCCCTGCCCTTTACTGGAAAGCAAGAAATGCTATTGCTCATCCACAGGGACCCTGAGGCAAAATCCTGATGACTGAGGTCAATCAGATTCTCACAACTGATAAATTAATTTCAAAAGGTCACTGTGAACTGCCTTTAAAAAGTGCAAGCCCGTGCAAAAGGGGTTACTGCTCCCTGAACATCACTGCCTGTTCTCTTCTCATGTGGTGTTGAATTAGATATTAAATCCATAGATGAGCTAAATGAGTTGATTGTGGCTAATGTTATTACCAAGTACCAGAGGAATCAAAGATGATTAGCCACTTGCATAAAGTCTTAGCACAGAGGACAGAGAGAATTAATTTGTCCCACTGACCTCTTTTTAGTTTCCACATGCTCCTCATTGATATGTTCTACAAATACAGGAAATAAACAGGGAGAAGTGTTCTGAGATGATAAAATAGTGTTAATACATGGGAAGAGCAAAATTTGGAAGTTACATTCTAGAAAAGCAGGAAAGTGTAAAGATAGAGACAGCATCAAAAAAAATGGGAGGGTGAGGAGGGGGAAGACAGTTCCCAACCAGTCACTTCCCCTTGGGATTCACCTTCCCAGCCCAGACCCTCCATCAGCACCGACTCTCACTTTGGGCCAGACTACCTCTCTCCTGGCCTCAAACAGGCTTCTCCATGGGCTGATAGGGCTGGATCCCTTGTCCTGCCGCAGTTGTGCCTGCTGCATGCCTCTCCCTCAGTATTGCCTTCCTTGACACAGCTAATTTCCCAGAGGAGATGGATTGATTCTCTGCAACCACCATGAATTTAATACGTGCTATTTATCACCCATCCTGTCACTCAAATGGAAGAAGTGTGTGACTGCACAATATATATGCAAAAACCTCTATTGCATTTAGTTAATCCTCTGATGGCCATCAATAAACATCAGGGACTTGGAAATTACTCAGGGAGAATTTTAATAAATAAAATATTTACATAAATATTTTTTTATTGTTGCTCAGATTCTCACCAGCCCTTCCCATTTAAAAGTGTGTCAACACTCAGCAGCTCTCTTGTTTTAATTATGTCAGTCTGCCAAAGCAATAGAAATTGTGCTGGTTACATCAGTCCCACTGTCTGGGGAGGGGAATGCATCAGAGGAAAATCAGTTATCATTGTTCTGACATAACCATGTCCTACAAGCAGTTGTCCCATGAGCTGGCACAGGGATCTGCCTGCTTTCAGAAACACTCAAAGCAGGCCCTGGGATGGGTCTTCTGTCCATGGCAGGGAGCAGGCCATCAGCACTGTGCAGTGCATGGAGGGTCTGGCTTCTCCAGAACACCTCAAGCCTTGTGCAGGCACAAGAACTCCCAGCTGGGACAGGACTCACAAGATTCCATGTTTGCTGAAGCCAAATCAGATGCACAGCTCATGGAGATGATTTTTTTTTCCTGGTGGAAGAGCTTGGCATGAAATAGGTCACTGAATACAGACCAAAGTCTGCCCTACATGCAAAATGGTCCATAGATGAAGAGCAGGTCTCCATCACTCAGTGCTCTGGAACTCATATGGCATCATGTCTTTGAGCCAGCAATGCTAGCAGGGGAAATTCACTGCACCAGATTTAATTAAAAATAGCTCAAATTTTTGCTCTTTTTTTTTTGCAACAGCACTATTTTTTGCAGAAATCAAGCAGCAACAACTTCAGAACAGTTTTCCTAAAATCTATTTGCCATCTCAAGCCAGTTCCCTTTTTAAAATATTAAGATTATGGAATAGATTCTAGATTTATGTCATCACATGTCTAGTGGCACTTCTTGAGACATTGCTTACAGCCACCACCACTTCAGAGCTGTCACCTCATGCAACAGATGAAGATGATTGCCCAACTTGACCCTGACAGTTTATCCATCTCAGCCTGGCCCAGCTGAAAGCATTTTCTCCTCATGAGTCATCAGACACTGACGTTTTCTCCTTTCAATTGTCATTCTTAGACCAGTCCCATTTCTGTGGCACAAATACCTCAGCACAGTTGACTTTCTTAAGTGCTGCTCAATATTTCATACCGAGACTTCTCAATGTCTTAGACTATTCCCAACTGATCTCTTTAATCATGAACGATTCACTGAGAAAGCCCAAAATAGTACTTTCATTTGCTCCCTATTAGAAGGAGGAGACCAAAGTTTTGTGTAGGGGAGAGATGAATAATGAGGCTCTGGTAAGGCTGTTTGGACAAGCAAGCTCTGAAGGCCTGTGAAATGCTCGTGCTCTGGAAACCTTTCTGTGAGGTCTCAGCAGTTTTCTCCTACCTGAGCAATGCACAGATGGCAAAGTGCAAGGAAAGACAAAGTATGGGTTTGTTTGCAAATATAAGCATGAATCAGTTTTCTTTAAATGCTCAACTGGCTCAAGAAGCCATCAGATGTACTTTTGCCTGAGTTTCCATCTGTGAAAGATTTGTGAGCAGCTGTAGTGTGTTATTCTCCACAGTTTATGAGAAATGGTTCTCCCTGTCTTGTTTCTCCAGCCTGGTGTGAAGCCCTGGCAAGTGCAGCAGGACTCATCAGCCACCCAGCTAGGCAAAATGTGTCCTTTCCAACATCACATTTTGCCCTATCCAGGCCTATGGGATTCAGCTCTACCCAGCTATCTGCCCAGGTTCTACTTTTTGAAACAAGCATGTGAATAAACTTGCATAACCCAAACTGTTTGAGCCCTCTTGAGATCACAATTCACGTACAACCTGCAGACACTGACAACAGCCGTGGCCTCTCCCTGGTCTAAGAAGGCACCTCCCCTCGATGGAGTAAGAGGATGAAGGACTGACTCCATCAGTCCTGCCCCGTGGGATGCATATCCAGGGCAGGGATTTGGCTGGCACAAAGCAGGAGTCTCTGACACCTGGGCACGATGCAACTCCTTTCCACCCCAGTCCTGTCCTGCACTGCACAAAGAACATGCAGGAGGACACATGAAGGTCACCAGCATGGGGCAGGGAGTCAGATAGATTTGCAGGAAGAAAGAGAAAAAGCATCTCCAGGGATTACAATAAATTGCCACCTTCTTCCCAAAGGCTCATATGAAACACTTGAAAGAGTGACCTCACTAATTAATGAGATGGGTTAACACTCTCTCCACATACTCTACTTAATTACAATTCTGTCATTCCCAGTGAATTCTTAAAGCCATATTGATTATTCAGAGCTCTGTTAAATCAATAAAGCAATAAACCATGTATGCTTAAAAAAGCGATTAAAAAGATAAATACATGAGACACTTTCAAGCAGCCATGTCCTTCTGCAGCCCACTTAGCATTTAAGATCAAGCAATGGGTAAATATCTTTTAATGCCCTCATCTAATTGAAGTGAGTAATTGTCTCATAAATTTATTTTAATCCCTAATCCATGTACAAAGCATGTCCAAGCAGAAGCCATCCCAAACACTAATGCTCTCAATTTCCACTGGCTGCTTATTCTGTACCCTGCACAGATTATCCTTGTGGATGAGCAAGGGTCATGGCCAGCAGATGACTCCATGTGAACCTCCTGCCTTGTGGGATAGAATGGAATCCTGAAGGACAAATATGCTTGGGAAGCTGCAAAAACATCTCAGCACTGTGGATGAACTTTCTTCATTGCAAAAAAGGCAGCGACGTGAAGCAGCTTATTCAACCCTGCTTGGAGCTACATCTCCTGGAGTCAGAGGACAAAGTGAGCCACACTCACTCCTCATCTACAACTATATCTGTCCTGGTCTTGGCATGTCTGATGCTCCTCTACAGCCTCCCTGCACTGAGCAACCACCATACTCTACAACGGTTCCCTGCAGCCTGTTTCTGCTCCTGTTCTCATGGGACCCACATCACATAGGAGAGAGGAGGAGTCAAGGAACTGATGGGGACACTCTGTCTGTCCAGAGCTGAAGTTTATCACTACAGTAATCCATGCTTGAAACTCCTGAGCAAGAAATCCCCAGCTCCCACTTTGACCAAGCCTTTTTCTCCTTTAAAGAAACATATTATACTAATTTGTACAACACATCATGAATTTGGAGCTAACAGATCCCCAGGGCTTCCAAATAGAAAGAATCCAAGGTAAGGGCTTGAAGCTTGAGGGAGAGATAAAAAAAAACCCAAACATTTCTGGGCTTGAGGAGGGATTTTTTTCTACTTCCTTTATTTTTTTTTTATTGAAAACATTATAATTTAACAACTACTGGTGTTGTTGAACATAAATAAATAAATAACACGGGGAACTGGGACACACTAACTCTGTGATTGCATAAATATTCAAGCAGCAAAAGAAATATAAGATTTCAAAGGTGCAAACCTAGTTACAGAGCTGTTATCTATCCCCCCATAGTAACTCAAACACAAGGAACTCTTCCCCATGGTCTGGTGAGGGACCACAGTGCACATTTAAAGTACTGAGCTGGTGCAGACAGCACCATGCCACAGCTCAGCATTGGCTCACACTCATCCTCAACCTGCTCTTTTATGCCAAAACTACAGGCACAGCCTTGACCTGCCCCCGATTCTCCCATGAGGAAGATGTTGGGACTCATACCCTCTTCCTGGCAAGTTGTCTCTTTCCATCCCCTTCCCACATAATGGTACCTTCATCTTGTCTCTCCTTGCAACACCTGTGCTGTGGTTGAGGTACTGAGGATGGGCATGACCTGACACTGGTGGTAGACTCACTCCATGGACCTCTGAGTCTGCAGCAATACTGGGCAGCCACTGTCAGACTCTTTTTCTGTCGCTTCCCTCTACCATAGGGATGGGCTGGAGTCCTCCTGCCATGTATATCTTGGCTTGGCACAGGTCTCTCCATCCTTCTGCATGGCTCCCACATGGTCACCTGGAGATGACTCTGTCCTGAAGGCCTAGGAAACCTCCCATGGGCAGTGGGCAATGCTGGAGAATGCTTCAGACACTCCTGCTCTGCAAATGCTTTACAAAGGGGACAAAAACATCCAAATTTTACTGCCAGCTCCTTTGTCCTGGGATTGGGGGACAGGAAGCCTTCACCTTTCTGGTCCTGCCCACCTCCACAGCCAGACAATGCCAGCTCTGCTTGCTGCTGAGCTCCAGCTAATGCCAGCACAGATCAGCCAAAGCCAAGCCAGCATAGACCACGGTGCCCTGAGGGCTGGGGCACAAATCCAGCAGCCAGCAGGGTTTGAGGGGTGCTGAGAGTTTCCCTGCCTCCGTGGCCAAAGCCAAAGACACTTGAAGTATGAGTTCTCCTTCTCTGCTCTGATCAAACTGGTTCAGAGGTAAACCTGAGCATCTGCACCTGCACCGTGTTGCCACAGAGGACAGTGTCTCCAACAAGCCTTCTCTAAAGGTGCTTCATGGCCACCATTTCTAGTCAAATCCCTTCAAACCCAGTGCTTCCCACCCTGGACTTTGGGGAAAGCTGATCTGTGTTAGTGCAAGGCTGGGGGTCTGGCCTGGAGCCATGGATGCTGGGAGCAGGGAAGCGAGCAGAAAAACGGGCTCAGGCTCAGTTTATTGTTTTCCAGGAGATTAATCAGATTCCCTTGGACATCCCTTTTCAGTGGTTGGGTGCTCCAGGGGCACTGCAGGCCACCATGCTTCCCAGCTGTTTTCACTTATATCTCTTTTTCCCTCATTTTACAGGTTTTCAGGGCACAATATGCAGAAAACCACAGTATGGGAGGAATGGCAGAAGAAAAACCCAGTGTCCATGTTTTCTCTTCAAACCTTTAATGGCAAATAACATTTAAGGAGCCCCCAGCACCAACTCTTTATTAAAACACACATTAAAACTGGAAGATTAAGCTGGTGATGAGCTGCTTCACACCCTACTCTGCTCATGCCATGAGTGACAATGATGCCCAGAGGACAACAGCACCAGTTCTCCTGGCTTTGGTGGGGAGGACAGGCAGTGTCTGGTGTCTCTGCTTGCTTGCTGGGGGCCAAGTGATGTAAATCAGCACAGTGCCACTGTGACCACATGAAACCAGGGCATGGAGGTCTATGCCAGCCACAGCCTGGCAATGCTGAATTTGGCCTCGGCAGTCACGGGGCAAGTTTATGGGCTGTGGTGTGGTCCAGCCCTGTTTGCACAGACCATTCATCCTGTGTGCCCAGGCACCTTCAAACCCATGGGCACAGCCTCTGCCTGGGCCATTAAGCCAAAAACACTGGGGATTTCTGCTGGGTTTTTTCCAGTCCTTACCACAGGAAAAATTCACCCCTGGAAAAGCAAAAAGGCCTTCGACTATCAGAGGGCTCTCTCAGGTGGCTTCTATTATGATAAGAGCTGGACATCCATAACAGACTGTATTCAACCATGACTCCCTTTTCCATATAATAAGCTTATGGAAATCTGCCCCTTTACTATCTTGAAATCAAATTTTTAATTAAATGTTTAGGTTTTCCCTGTAGTCTCACTTAAAACTTTGGTTCATTTCATCTCCCTTTTCAGGTTTGAGATTCTCTATTAGGAAACTGGGATTTCTGAAATATTAACTCTGCATGCAAGAAAAATAAACTAAACCTACACAAATACCAAACCAGTCAAATCCCTCCACCCACCTCTGGGCCAAGCTGTGACATGATGGGAAACCTGCACAGGGGCTTGCTGCTCCCTTCCAGCCTCACCTGCCCTACAGCACCAGGACCCTCCCTCAGAGGTGCTGAAACCACAGGGATTTTATCTTTAGTGGGCTACAGGTGCCAAGGCAGAGCTGCTCCACCCAGGAATCACTGACCTGCCATGACATTGCTCAGGAAATCAATGCCCAGGTCATGCTGAGCACATACTTTACAGCTGCTGCACATGCCAGGGCTTGAAGTTTCAGCTGCCTCCCAGAGGAGGAAGGACCATTGCAACTGGGACACTGGCTGCCACCAGGGCTATTCAGGGCTCCCTGGTGACTCTTTGGACCGTGAAAGCTCGACTGGTCATATGACAAACACATGGGAGAGGGATGCTCTGTCCTGGGACACTAGGGATGGGGATGCTGGTGCAGCAGAGTGCTCCCCCACAGAGCAATGCCTGAGAGCTGCACTGCGGGTTTTGAGAGTGGTGCTACCGGGGAGAGGGGTTGAGGGTCTGGGAAAGGCATTTTGGGGTGCAAGTCCCACTGCCGGAGGCCTGGAGCTCCGGAGATGAGGATTTGCATTTCAGCTGCCTCCGCATAGCGGGACGTGCCAGCACCATCCTGGCAGGGCAACAGCACCATCTACTGCTGCAAGAACCAGAAATGTTGCACAGATCTGCTCTCCACCGCCCCTCCTCCCCACTTCCCCCCGCCCCAGCAGCAGTTTTACTGAGCACAGCCCCATCCAGCCAGTGACTTCTTTGTCCTGGCAGCTCCGCATCCATGGGACAGTGGTGTCCTCTCCCACCGGACAGTTCTGTGTCATGGCAGGTGTTTTTGTAGCAGTATAAATAAATTCCTGCATGTATCCCATCCTATCCTATCCCTTCCTATCCAATCCTATCCTATCCTATCCTATCCTATCCGATCCCATCCTATCCTATCCTATCCTATCCTATCCCATCCTGTCCTGTCCTGTCCTGTCCTGTCCTGTCCCGTCCCGTCCCGTCCCGTCCCGTCCCGTCCCATCCCATCTCATCACACCCATCCTGTGCTGTCCTGCCCTATCCCTCTGTGGTGCTGATCCTGCCAGTCCCGACCAGTGCAGGGTCCAGATCTGCTCCCGGTCACCTGCCCGTGGCCTCATGGCTTAGTGTGTGTTTGTGTCTCCATACGCAGAGGAATGTCTAGTGCTGAGCTTGGCCAGCCCTGGCTGCAGCACCTGCCCCGACCGGCGGCTGGGGGGGGGGGGA
>VXBZ01010785.1:171691-188660 GCA_013399135.1 Heliornis fulica
TGGCCCTCTTGGCCACCTGGGCACACTGCTGGCTCATGTTTAGGGGCTTTCAACCAACACCCCCAGGTCCCTTCCCACCAGGCTGCTCTCCAGCCACTCCTACCCAGGCCTCTAACGTTTCCTGGGGTTGTTGTGACCCAAGTGCAGGACCCGGCATTTGGCCTTGTTGAACGTCATATTGTTGGCCCCAGCCCAACCATCCAGCCTGTCCAGATCCCTCTGCAGGGCCTTCCTACCCTCCAGCAGATCCACACTCCCACCCAATTTGGTGTCATCTGCAAACTTACTGAGGGTGCATTCAATCCCCTCGTCCAGATCATCTATGAAGATGTTGAACAGAACTGGTCCCAACACTGAGCCCTGGGGAACACCACTGGTGACCGGTCGCCAGCTGGATTTGGCTCCATTCCCCACCACTCTCTGGGAATTCATCCCCTGCTTCCCATGGCAGGCAGGTGTCAGCCATCCCAGGACAGCCAGGACACTTGGGAAGACAAATAGTGTCACTTTAAACATTACTCCTCTCCTTCCTCTTCCCCCAGCCCCTAATATTCAGAGCATGACATCATATCATATGGAATATCCCTTTGTCATTGGGAGCAGCTGAAACTGGCTCTGTCTCCTCCCAACCCCTTATGCACCCCCAGCCTGCTCACTGGTGGGTTGTGGTGAAGAGCAGGAAAGTCCTTGTCCCTGTGCAAGCTCTGCTCTGCAGGAACAAAACCCTCTCTGTGTTATCAATGCTGTTTCCAGCACTAATCCAGAACACAGCACCGTAGCAGATACTATGAAGAAAATTAACTCTATCCCAGCCAAACATGTCCATGCCAACGAGAGCTCCATTACTGCTTGCCCATCCCACCTCATCCTACATGGCCAGGCCTGTGGCACAACCCAGGAACCGTTACTTACTGCACCAAACCAACAGAGAGCCCCTGGGGACGGTGGCAGCCCCAGTGGCGCTGGAGCCCAGCCCCAGCCGCCAGTAATGGCTGTCAGGCTGGATCCCTTCCCTGCAGCAAGTGGATTCAAACTGATGTAATAGGGTATTAAAATTTGGCTGTGGGTTCATGAAAGGAGACAGCACGCCAGAGACACCTCCCTTTTCCATCCCCCTCCGTGTAATGGACTCAGGATGTTAATTAATAGCTAATTGCTCATATCTTGCATCCCTCTAATGTCTCGAGAAAGAGCCTCAAAGTGCTTTGCAGACGCTGGCTGTGATCCCCTGCTTTGAGAGTGCAGAAATTGCAGCCCAAAGATGTTTCAGGAACTTACTGATGATTCAAGTCTGGATCAGCAACTGTCCCTGGTCCTGGGTCCCTGCTCCAAGACCCACCCTGCCTCTCCTGCCACGCCACTGGTCTGCCTCACAAACTGTGGCCTTTTAGAAAACCCTCTCAGAGAAGCTGTCCAGAAGTCAGCCTCGCAGGGGCCCAAGGCAGGGAAACAAAGAGTTAAACAATACACTGATAGACTGGTGAGCTCATCGAGCTGGGATACGCTCCGTCGTTTATTAGACTCTTACCAGAGCCCAGTAGACAACATCCAGAGGGATGTGGAGCTGGAAGTGAGCCTGGTCTAGGAGTGTGGGATCTTCAGCTGCAGCCTGTCCCACCATCAGTGGGGTGGGCACTCGTCCTTCACAACTTGCCACGTAAGTAGGATGGATTTCCATGGTTTTGGCTGGAGAGAGGATAAAGCACAGCAAGGCTGGGGGTCATCCTCTGGCTGAGACCTGGAAAGGGACTTACAGATGTTCTTTTCTGAGCATGGCCCCGAGCACGTTGCTGGGACCATCTAAACTGTGGGCAATGCCAGAGAGCTGCTCCCAGGCGATGCAGACAGCTGGGCCCAACCCAGCTCCACCACACCAGTAAATGGACGCTGGCTCGGTCTCTGCTGACATCCAAGATCTGGCAGAGCTTGCATGTCATCTGAAAGCCCCTGACACGTTGCCTTATTTCTCCACCCCTGGTCTCAGAGCAGAACCAGCCAGCCTGCAGGGACAGCCACCCATGGCCAGCCCCTCCTCGCGATGAGGCGTGCAGGGGCGTGAGGATGGCAGCACAAAGGATGGGGCTTCAGCGCTCCTGCCTGGCACCAACACAACTCTCCCTGTCCTCTCCCAGAGCAGAACCGTCTTGGCCCGGCAGGATCCATCCCTCTTCAGGCTGACACACAGCGACAGAAACCTGGATACCCCGAGCTGCTGCTGCCGCTCCCGCAGGACCCTGCGGCTGGGTTCCTCCGCGGTCTGCTCAGGGGATGTTTAGCGCAAGCGGCCGCCTCACCCCCCGCAGCAAGACACTACCCACCCGGGACAGCTGGGGCGACAGAGGCACGGCATGGTGAGTGGGCTCTCGGTCCCTTCCCGGGGGTTCCCTGTCCTGGGAGATGCACGAGGAACGGGGTGCTGCCCCCACCTCCCCTTCAGCACCTCCCCAGATGCAGCTCCCCCACGGCGGGCGGGCGGCTGCGGGCAGGCAGGGCAGGACCCCACCTCCTCGGGGAAGCAATGCCCAGCTCTCTCGGTAGTGGGTCTGAGCGCGGTGGGTCACTGGACACGCCTCACCCCTCTTCCCTGACAGTCTCCATCCCATTCGGCCAGCGCTGTGCCTAAGAGGATGCTGGAAAGTGCATGTGTGCACATGTCCTGCTCCCCCACCCCCTCAGGGTCACACGAGTCCTCTAGAGTGGCCAAACCCTTCTACTGGAAAATAGGGATCCACCACTGTCATCCGGGGGGGTCCTGGCATGGTCCTGTTAAACAGAAGGACTGACTAAAAAGTCAGTCAGAGACACCCCAGAGCTGCAGGGAAAGCGATGCACCAGAAAACCCTTCTTGCTTTTCCTCTGTTCCCCAACACCACCGTTTTGTTCCCTCACAGCTGTCACCCACAGGTGAGGACTTTGCTGCCCACCCCTTGGGATTGCAGGCAGGACACATCCTCCGGCTGAAGGACAAATTATCCTCTTGGGTCTTACCCCAAGACTTTGCCAATGCTGCCATTTGCCAGGGGGCCATCCCAAGCCATCTGGAGGCACTGGAAACCCCAGAGAGCCATGGGGCATTGGGCAGGGTCTGGGGGTCCCTCTCTGTGGAACAGTTTCTGGCATTAGTGAGACAGTATCTGGATTTTAGATGGCCAGGGGAAACGTGCACACCAGTGTTCATGTGGCTTCCATAGCACTGGAGCTGCCAGTTGCCAGAGCTCAGTGGTGGTACTGGTGCTGGGAAAAGCAGATCTTGCTCCCTTTGTCTGCATGGGCATGGCTGGCAGGGGCTGAGCCTCATGAAAAGCCTGGCCCTCAATCAAGGCCAGGCCCTTTGCTTCTCCCCAGCATAAATCCAGGCAAGCCCCACATGGAGTGCAGAGCTCACTGCACTGTTTCCTCAGAAGTTTATTTTCCATGGTGGTTGATCCCCAGAGAGGTGTGGGGGTGGAGATCAACCTGGCTTAGGCAAGTAGGAGTTTCTGCTGCTGTCTGGCCCATCCCTTTAGAGTGGGGAACTTTTTTCACTTTGACAGCAAAGAACACAGCAAAATATATCCATAAATTTGGCCTCTTTTTCCAGCAATATTTGGCAGTTAGTTTGAAAAATACTTAAACATTTCCCTAGTGATTTATGCAATAAAACAGAGGGCAGAGACCCCAAAAGGTGCAGCCCCTCTCCACACAGCACCTCCCCACCACCCATGGCTCTGCAGGTCCACGCTCACACACACCACCAGTGCACCCACAGCACGGCACCCGCTCAGTCCCAGGGTAAAGACCAGCTCAGCTTTTGGATACTGGGAGGCATCTTCATGAGGAAGAGCCAGATGGAGATGGACACTATACCCTGGGGTGAGGCTGTCTGAGCTGGGGAAGTCTCAGTGACCCTCATCGTGCAAAGCAGGAGGCAGAAGTGTCAGAAAGATCTTGCAGTGAGGACTTAGAGCATGTAAGAAGCTCCTGAAGAATCTGGGTTGCCTCCACATATAAAAGAGAGATGGATGGGCTGAGGACTGGATTGGAAGATTAAATCCAGCTCCTGCATGGCCAGGGGGAAAAAGGGCTGTGCATAGGAGCTGTGTCCTCCAATCAGCCTGTTGCTTTACTTTTAGCACACCTCTGGCCACATCTGCAGGTTGTTTGCAGCATCCCATGTCCTGAACTGGGATGCCAGTCCTGAGAACTGCCGCTGCTGGGGACTTATGGTTGAGGCACAGCATCCACACACAGGATGGGCTGAGATTGAGTGGGGGTCTGCTCAGTCCAAAGCTCTCTCTTCACACCCCCATGTGATGTCTCCAAGGTGCAGGAAGTACCCTAGTGTGTGCTGTGCTCCTTTGGCACTGGGGTTCCTGCAGCACCAGCAAATGGGTCCCAGGGGATGTCCCAGCACATCACCATGCAAGGCACTGGGAGAGCAGAGGGAGGAGAAATTGAATCCCACGAGGGTCTTCATTACAGAGGGAGAAAAGAAAGATCCCAGTCTTAGCTCCACTGCCAACAGCTACCCAAGACTTCAGGGGCAGCAGCAGTACAACACCAGACATGAAATCCGAGATGTGCTCTGGAGGCATTTTGAAGCTTCTCATCTGCTGATTCTCCCCTTACAACAATAATGGTTAAAAAAACTGGGGGGAATCTGATAGCATTACCCTGCCAGGCTGCTCAGCACAACCATCATGCCTTCAAATATGAGGACATCTGTGATGAATTAGGGATGGAGCATGGGCAGACCAAGAGCTGAAATCACATTAGCTCTCCCAAGAGCTGCAGATACACACAGTGCTCAGAAGCAAATGCCTGGACACTTTTAGTGAGTGAAATCCTTCATTAGCTAACAGTGGGGAAAACTGTGACCAAAAAAAGCATGCTCTGCTGGGAAGCACCAGGAAAATGATCAGAGACTGGGAATTGTGGTGGGAGGGATAGTTTTACCAGAAAATAAAAAGGGATATGGCTGTGTAAATCCACTCTGTTGTAATTGCAAACCTGAGAGGAAGATGCAGAGCTCAGAACACTGGACATCACTGCTAGGATGTGTGTGTTGTCTCAGGAGCTGCAGCACAGAGCCTGGCAGCAGAGGAGGTTGTACCCTGTCACAAAAGGAAGAGAAACACAAACCAGAGCTCACTGCTCTGACCAGACTTACTGGCTTTGTCAAGTGCCTGATCATCCCTGATCAAGTGCTGCAGAATATGTCTCAGGATGGCATAAATGTAGAATCATAGAATCACAGAATAATTAGAGTTGGAAGGGCCTCCCAGAGGTCATCCAGTCCAACCCCCCTGCAAGAAGCAGGGACACCCCCAACTAGATCAGGTAGATCAGGGCCTCATCCAACCTGGCCTTGAACGTCTCCAGGGATCCAGGGGCATCCACCACCTCCCTGGGCAACCT
Organism: Heliornis fulica; assembly: GCA_013399135.1. Classification (NCBI taxonomy): domain Eukaryota; kingdom Metazoa; phylum Chordata; class Aves; order Gruiformes; family Heliornithidae; genus Heliornis; species Heliornis fulica. The sequence continues at coordinate 177,089 of VXBZ01010785.1, forward strand.
GTTCCAGTGCTCCACCACTCTCACAGCAAAGAACTTTTTTCTAATATCCAATCTAAATCTCCCTCCCTCTATTTTAAACCCATCAACCCTTGTCCTGTCACAACAGGCCCTACTGAACAATGTATCCCTCCTCTGCCCCCCATCTGTCGTGGGATGGGTGAAAGCTGCAGACAGAGCATGTCCATTGCTCTTGGCTTTTGTTCTTTGCTTGTTGGTCCAAGGTTTGCAAACCTGAAATATCACAAACATGTCAATTACACCAGCTCTGAATTTCTGCAACACTGTCTGTTTGGGGGGACTAAACTGAAAAATGAACTCTGCCTCTTTTCAGAATAAACCACAACCCACAGCAGGGGACACAGGTGGAATTGTAAGGGAGTTGCTGGCTGGGCCATCAGCATCTCCAGACAGGCACTGGGACCAGTACAGCCCAAATACAAGCAGGTTTCCTTAAGATGGTGCCTCTGGAGCTGTGCCAGGTTTGCAGGCTCTGTGCAGCTCCACTTATGTGATTCATGCTCTCACATCGATCAGCAGCAACGGGAAAGGAGCTGGGGCTGCCAGGCTTCAAGCTCATCCCATCCACACCTCGCTGCTGCCCAGTGCAGCCACACACCTTCCAGTGGCACAAGCAGGATGCAGATCCAGGCTGGTATCAGCTGTGGTGGTCCCATGAGCCAGCAGTGGGTCTGGGTGCAGCCAGGGATGAGCTGAGCAGACATGCAGCCTGAGGTACTGCTGACAAAGGAGGGACAAAAGGGTTTTAAAACTGTTTACTGGGTCTCTTCTCCCCAGTAACAGGTGACAGAACTCGAGGTAATGGCCTCAAGCTGCACCAGGGAAAATTTAGGTTGGGTCTTAGGAAGAACTTCTGTCCTGAGAGAGTCCTCAAGCACTGGAACAGGCTGCCCAGGGAGGGGGTTGAGTCCCCATCCCTGGAGGGGTTTAACAGATGGGGAGATGCGGTGCTTGAGGACATGGTCTAAGGGTAGACTTGGTGGCGGTGGGTTAATGGTTGGACTGGATGATCTTGGGGGTCATTTCCAGCCTTAGAATTCTATGATTCTATGAAAATGAAGTGCTTGGTGTCAAAGCACGTGTGGTGCTTGGGAAGAGCAGCAGCTCAGGCAGGAGTTGGCTTTGCAAAACAAATCTGATTCCTGGGTGCAGAGAACCCACGGCCTGGCCTCTCCTGCCCTCCTCAGCCCTGGCGCCTGCCTGGGATCATCTCTGTGGGTTTCCCCACAGCAGGGCAGACAGTGGTACATCAGGAGCAGTCCCCAGTCCAGCCTCCTGCCCTCCTCAGCAGAGCCCTGAGGAAATAGTGGTTAACATAATGCTCAGCCCTTCCCATTTACCATAATGGTATCTCCGTGCTAAAGGCACTTTGTTTCTGGGAAGATGTATTTCCTCCTTGAGTTGGTGAAAAAATAATGCCCCAAAAAGCCACAGCACTGACCCAGCTGTTGCAAGGCACAGCATTTCAGTGTGCTCCAGCTGCCAAGCCCAAGAACCCTCCTTCAGCAGCCTTCCCCAGCCTGCAGCTGGAGGAACAAGCATTTCCCCATCTCCCATCTGTGCATTCTAATAGGACATGAGAAGCTCCTGTGCTGTGGCTGTTAAGAAGGCTGGATGTGGCAGAGAGGAACACTGCCCACAGACCTGAAGGAAGTGTTCAGTCCATGGGAGGGTGCTTTCTGCTCACCCACTGAGCAGTCCTGACATGGAACCTCCGTGCCTCAGTTTCCCCACCTGAAAGGGGGAGACATGATCATGCCACAAGGTGCTGAGGTATAATTTGGGATCTGGGAGGGAAAGCAGGTCTGGGGATACAGAGTTTGTCCCCACAGTCAGGATCACCAGCCCTGCTTGCAGCACCTTGATGCTCCCCTGAAAGCAGCAGGGTGGTTCCAATGGACATCTAATAATTCCACTACTGTGGGAGCTGGTGGCTGGTGAGCTGGAACGTCTAAAGACAGGGACAGGGACTGTGAGAGTCCCAGTGTCCATGGCTGGACACTGGAACTGTGTAGGCATCCTCAGTCCAGTCCACTTGCAGGACCCTGTTGCCTATTCCTACTTTTCATTGTTCTCACAGGTGTGATGTTCCTCTCTCTCTGCAGTGATGCCCAAAGCTTTCTCCACCTTCATTTAACTTGGCACTTATTGATGACCAAACGGAAAGCACCCGACCCATCTTGCATCACTAGACTTGCTCTGCTCTGCTCTTTCTCTTTCATCCAACTTAGGTCTCCTCCTCAGATCCTGTCACCATGGAAATTCCCCCCAAGAGCCCTGATGGGAGTGAGAAGTCTCCTCAGTCTAAGGAGTTGATTACCAGTAACACGGCCAGCACCCTCTGCATCAGCTCTCGGAGCGAGTCCGTCTGGACCAGTGCCTCCAGGAGCAAGTGGGACATATACCACAAGCCTGTCATTGTTGTGTCTGTGGGAGCAGCCATCTTCCTCTTCGGGATGGTCATCACCAGCCTGTCTTGCATCCAAAACAAGAACAAAAACATTTACAAAATGTGTGGCCCGGCTTTCCTGTCCTTGGGACTGATGCTCCTTGTTTGTGGCCTTGTTTGGATCCCCATCATTCGGAAGAAGCAGAAGCAGAGGCAGAAGTCACAGTTTCTGCAGAGCCTCAAGTCCTTCTTCTTTAACCGCTGAGAGCAGCCCAGAACCTTCTGAGGAAGGTTCTCACAGGTGGGTAGAGGGGAGGCCCTCCCCTCTACCCACCTGTGTTGGTTAGTCATAAAAAGAAACGTGCTTGTACTCTCCTAGTGGATTTCATCCCAGTAAGTCTCTTCCCTACAGGTGAGATGCACTGTACAACTCTCCAGTGTGAAAATGAACTTTGTATTTCATTCAAGTAATCCCAGAAAAAGAGAGCAGGGTTCTGCAGACGAGCTCAGCGTGGCAGGTCTGAGCTCTCTGCATCGGTCTCCTGCCCAGTGAGAGATCCACCATCACATACTGGGAAAAGCAAAGCTCCTAAACAACATGGATCCATCCCATAGCTTCTGCAAGGTACATCAGCAGAGCTGAGCCAACTGCCTAGAGAGTGAGTAAAGCCTGGTGTGAACACTGCTGACTGCACACTGCAAGTCAGGGGTAGAAACAAGGCCAGACGTGGTTCATCCAGAGTTAGCAGAGAGGAGAGGCACAACAATGTAGTTCCAGACCCCTTTGTGTCAGAGGAGGACAGAACACCAGAACAGGCATCACACATCACCAAAACTTAGGAGGACCCATGGCCAGGATTTTCCAGTCATTGATCCGTTACAGTGGCTGGCTAAGACACGTGTGCCACCTGCAGCTCACTCCTTGCTCAGCCTGGAGCACTCTCAAGCTTTATTTAAGGGTCAGGGCAAGGAGCAGCATCACAAGCAGTGTGCTTTTGCTCCCTCTGGCAGAGGGTGCTTCAGAAGGGCTGTTCTCCCAGGCCTGCAGAGCCAAAGCTGTCCATTGCCATGGATGTCATCTGCCACCCACACGCTCTAACCGTCAGCTTATTCGTGTAACCAGAACTGGACCACAGGAGAAAGAGACGGGTTCATCATCTCCATCACTCTTTTACTTCCATTAATAAACATGTGCCCTGAGGCAATTCACCAATCCTGTCTGCATGGTTTTTTGCTTTAATTTATGTTTTCAGCAGGCCTGATTTACTTTATATGACAGATTTGAAGCATGAATTCTCAGTCTGAAGAAGAGCTGGTCTCAGCCTGGACACCAAAACGTGGGTTGCTGTGAAGAGGCCTCTAGTGTTCAGTTCCCAGTTCTGGGTTCAGGAGCTGATGAGTCTCATGTTTCAGAAGTGCTGATCCATCCTGCACCCCACAACAGCCTGTTGTCCATCTCCTGAGACTCCCCAGCACAGCAAGCCCAAAGCCCAAGCCCAGAGCTTGCTGGAGCTCAAAGGCCCAGACACCCACTGTAGGGTCAGTTGGTGGTTGGTGCAGATCAGAAGCAGAAGGGGAACACAGAAGGGGAGACCCCACCGAGCTCCTCTTTGTAGCCTGCACCTCTGCAGGGAAGCTGAAGCAGCCCCGTCGCTCCTCCAAATGCTGAGAGAGACAGAGATGCTGGCAGGGGGGCACCTGAGAGAATCTGCAATGTGTTTGCTCTTTGGTTTCAGACAGACAGGGTGTGATATCCACCATCAGCTGCTGCTGAAAGGAAGCTGATATAAGCTCCCAGCTTTCTCTTAACCCAGGATCCCACATCTACCAACAGCTGCCAAGGAGCTCTGGACAAAAGCACAAGAAATGGGTGTGCAGACAATAGCTCTTCTCTTGGTTCATGTCCCCCTCCCAGCTAACAGCAGCACAGAGACACAGCAGAGGTTGCTCCAGTCTGCTGTTTAAAGCCTCTGACACAGCCAACATGTCCAACCTCCCACTTCTCCTACTTTTTTCAAATCAGTTTGTACATTCACACTCTGCAACACCCTGGAGCCACAATTCCTTCGAGCTGTCTGGTTTCCAGACTCGCTGGAAGCTCTGCACAGCACCAGGAGGCACAGCAAAAGCAGGGGGCAACAGATGCTGCTGCTCCAGGCCAGCAGGACTCAGCTGAAAGGGAGATGTGTTTGCTGTAGTCAGGGATCCCGAAGCTGTAGCTGTGGGGAGTGTGCTCAGGGGTTGATTCCCTGGAGGCAAATATTTAACCTCTTCCCAGCCATCACTGGATGAACTCTCTTATTTCTGAAACTGGTGCCACACCAGCATTTCTGCCTGAACATGTGGCCCACAGTGTCCATTGCCCAAAGCCTTCAAGTGGAAGCCTTTGTGTTGCCACAATCTGGCTAACACAATTAAGGAGGGAGCCTGGGCTTGCCTTGGCGCTGCTGCCAGGCTCCCACCAGTGTGTGAACAAGGCTGGTCAGTGGCATCTGCCTGGAGATCCCCTACACCTGCATTGGAGACCTTGGGGAAGCAGCTCTCAGCCTGGCAGCTGGAACAGCTGGGCTACTCACATCCCCTTGCCCCAGGCTCAGCCTGGCCCCAAGTTTAGATCCCTGAGTGGTGCAGACATGCATGTCCCTGGACAGCTGGTGCCAGATTTGGGAATCTGGTGAACAAGGTGTAGGATCTGGCACCAGACCCAGGAAACCTCCATTTGTTCCTCATCCATTCATCATTCCATGCAACACTCTGCTTGCCTGTGCAGCCCTGGCTGGCACTAGGCAGAAGTCTCTATTGATTTAGCTGCAATGGGCAGAGGATGCTCACCCAAAACTCCTGCTTGGGGGGGAAGGGGGGGAGGGGAATGCTGTCAGAAGAGATGACTTATGTCAGTGCTCATAAGGGGAAATCACAGAGTGACATGAAGAGCATCAGCAGGTCCCCGCTGAGTGCAGCCTGCAGATCTGCTCACAGATGGACATCCTGAAGCTTCACAGACTGGAGGAGGCACCTAGGAACAGGCCCTGCTACAAACAGCTCTGCAGTGGTGAGACTGGTCAGCCTGGGTTACCTGTCTCAAGGGATGTGACTGGAGTTCTAGCAGTACCAAATGCCTAGAGAGAGGGAGCAGGGGTTCTGCTCTCCATGTCTCACAACCAAGGATAAGGAGACAGTCAGTGGAATATTAATAGGATAAGCAGCCACTGAGACCAAGATTCTAATGGGTTTTCAGACTGGTCATTTATAACAAGAATAGTAGATTTAATTAAAGCAAAAATATCCCAAGGGTCTCTCATGTTGCTGCTCTGGTCTTGTCTGATGTTCTGTGCTCTGTGGTAGAGAGGGGAGGCTGTGTTATTTGGTGTTTGGGGAAGATGGTAGAGGGCCATCCCAGGGCTGCTGTGGGGTGGGGGGCCACTCACAACACTGGGAGGAGGAAGACTGGGGTGGGTGCTGAACATTTGTTTGAGTGCTGGCCATGTGCCCTGGGTGAGGGGCTCAGGTCTGCAGATGTGCCCAGTGGACACTTGTGTTGGGGTGTGAGGAGCACGTGGGTGGCACAGGAAAGTGCCTGGCAGGAGGATGGAGCCTGTCATGTGAGAGTCAGTGCCCAGGGATCAGCAAAGCCTGCTGATGTGAGGACAAATATTGGGTGGATCTTACCATTTGCTGCCCTGATCTGTAGAGGAACTGTGAGGTAAAGAGATAAATGTTAACTGATTAGCTAAGCTAAATTAACAGCTTGAAGATCAACATGCAGATGGAAGTCCAGTAACAGCTGGAGCTCTCCACTTTGCTGCATGTGTTATAAATGACTGATGACTGCTGGGAAGTAGGATGGACTTTCCCTTTAGGCATGTAAAGAGCTTCCAGCATTGAGAAACACATCATTTTCTTGATGTGAGAGAAGCTGAACTGGAAAATCTTAGAGAAACATTGATGAGGTTATTCTGTAGGTACCCCTCAGGGCTGCCAAAAGTGAAACTGGGTCTCTGTGCTGTGGGACCAGTGAACTTCTAAATCCCTCTGATGTGGGAGGCTGGGGAGGGTATCTGTGGATTCAAAATGGGCTTATGAACAGCACAGAAACAACAGAGCAGGGTGTGCCTGTAACTTCTGTACCACAACATTGGTGGGTGCTGGAGAAGTCTCTGGGGAGCAGAAGGCAGATGGGGTTGGGCTCATATGCTGTCTTCTCTTGCCCTTGCTGGGACCTTTGATCTGATCACAGGGCAGTTCATGTCCCTGGGCATTCCCAAGCACTGTTTGTCTGCTCCCCAATACTCCTCCCTACTCCCACTCCAGCCTGTTGGAATTCCAGTGCGATGCTTTGGATCAGGCAAAAGAAAACCATGTTTTAAGATCAGGTTACCCAGCAAACACAATTACTCCCAGCTCTCAGTAAGGCAAGCTGAGATGAGATCTGTTAGCTTCCCCTGCTCTATAAAAAGAACAGGAAATCCATTACAAAACTCATTATCTCTGCAGAGCAGTTGGAAGAGGAAACATTTCTCCTCCATCCCAAAGGTCAGCCCCCCAGCAGACCCGCCGAGCAGGCTCTGCTCTGCAGGACACCCTGCTTCATTCCTGGGCTTCAGCAAAAGCTGAAGCTGCCCAAAGGCTCTGCACACCTCTCTCCAAGGCTGTTAAATTGTGGTTTATCTCACTTCAGGTGAATTGGATTCATCTTTGGTGTAATCTGTAGATTTCTGCAGCTGCTGCTGGGGATTGCATTAACACCATCCCCCCTTCTCTGGGGTATAAAGGATTTAACTGGGGAAGGAAGGAGAGAACTACTGGTGTCTGTAAGCTCATGTGTGCCCCACCACTCATTCTGAAAGCACAACCTGAGGCTCAGGGAGCTGCAGAAGCTGACATACTGAGTTTAGATTCTGAAACTTGTGTTATACTGATATATATCATCCTATGTCTGGATGTTAGGTGTTCCACAAGTACAGCATGAAGCCTGCAATGCTGCCGGTACTTTGTTGCATGCTGAGGAGCAGATGGCATCCCACCAGAATCACAGAATTGTAGGGGTTGGAAGGGACCTCAAGGGATCATAGAGTCCAACCCCCTGCCAAAGCAGGTTCCCTAGAGCAGGTCACACAGGTCAGTGTCCAGATGGGTCTGGAATATCTCCAGAGAAGGAGACTCCACAACCCCCCTGGGCAGCCTGTCCCAGGGCTCCATCACCCTCACTATGACAAAGTTCTTTTGCACATTGGTGCAGAACCTCCTGTGGTACAACTTGAGACCATTGCCCCTTGTCCTGTCCCCACAGGCCACTGAGAAGAGGTTGGGGGCCATTTCCCTTTGTCTCCCACACTTCAGATATTGATAAGCATTGATGAGATCCCCTCTCAGTCTTCTCCAGGCTGAACAGCCCCAGCTCACTCAGCCTTTCCTCACAGGGGAGATGCTCCAGGCCCTTTATCATCCTTGTGGCCTCTGCTGGAGTCTCTCCAGGAGATCCCTGTCTGGTTTGTACTGGGGAGCCCAGAACTGGGCACAGGACTCCGGGATGAACTGAATCCCCCATCCCTCACTCAGAGCCAGCAGAAGCCTTCCCTGTCCTTAACGAGCAGCAATGAGAGCAATGGCCTTCAGATGACACTCAATGCTTACAGTGAGTTTGAAGCCCTGAAAAAGTGCAGACACACCCCCCCCCCCCCCCNGGAAACTCTTGATCCACTCAGACTTGCCCTGTGGCATGGCTGAGGAGGGCGTAGGGCAGCTGCCAGAGGCACGTGTGAGCAAACATGCCCCAGCTTTGTCCTTTAACCTTGCTAGGGGAGGAGAGGGAATGCTGAAGTGGGTCTGTCACCCAAACCATCTCAGAGATGATAAATCTGTCAGTTTGTCACTCGGATATGGTACTGCTGTGACATGAGGGTTTCAAGGGGAGGAAATGCCTCCAGCCATTCAGTTGCCCAGAGCTGCCTGGGCACGTGTGTGCAGTCCCAGCCTGGGCTGAGAGTTCCCCTCGATGGAAGCAGCAATAAAAACAGTTGTTTTTTTCTTTTTGGTTTTCTTCCATTCAACCAGAATATCAGGTTGCAACAGAATTCAGCACCAGAAGTGAAGCTTTACTGCCAATGCTCTGGCCCAGGATATGGAGAGCTCTGATCCTCTGCATCAGAGATAGTAAAAACTTCTGCATTACAGGATTTTCAGCATCCTGTGAACACTGAAGGTTTGGGGGCTTCAGAGATGTCAGTCTCCACCCCCTGAGAAGGAAATACCATGACTCCCAGCCTGCTCTGGATCTGTCTGGCACAGCATGGTTTATCCCAGCCTGAAGCCTGAAGGTGGAGGTGCATCAAGGGCATCAGAAAGAAGATGCTGAAAATGTTCCTCTCATTGTTTTTCTTGTTTTCAAGACCTGCTCAGGACCCATTAAAGTTTACAAAACTTTCCACCCCTTTCTGTGCTGTAGCACCCTGTGGGTTCAGGAGAAGATTCTGAGGGTGAGTAGGGCAGGATTGGGAGTTTAGGTCCCCAATGGTGGGTTGGTTTGGGGTGGGCCACAGTCTGAAAGTCTGGAAAGAGCAGCTGGGCAACTGCACTCTGGGTAACCTGCATCAATGTAGGAGTGTGGGTTAACCCCTATGGAAGTACCAGTGGACCCCAGCCTGCCCAGCAAGCTCTTCCCTGGGTATTCATTTAACCAGGAGCTTCCTTTTAGGCTTCTGAGCCTCAAAGTTTAAACTGTCTCATCCAAACTCCATCCCTGGGTTGCTCCATCCCTCTTTGGTCCAGCAATGGCATTTCCAGCATGTCTCAACCTGCATTGCCAACCTGCATGTGCAAGGCTCTGTAAAGGTGGGTGGGGAAATTCAGCCCCTCCATTCCCCTCTTGCCCTCACAGACTCTTGTAAAGGAATGCTGCTTTATCTGCAGCCCTGCCACAACTCAACAGCACTGGCTGGAACCTGCACTCACACATGGAGAGGGGGATGCTCAAATACTTATTGGTGTATCCATGTCAAGACAAGGAGAGACCACTTCAACAGCCCTGGAGCTAAGTGTGTGCACAGCACAGCACAACATAATTCTACAGTGAATGCACACAAACCAGTACAGCTCAACACCTCACACCCCCCACCCCCCTCCAGACTGACTGGTATTTGATGCTCTGATGTGACTCTCTGGGTGATAGCTGATCTCCAGAGGGAACACAAGGGGCCCTGGAGAGGGTCTGCAGGAGGAGGTGCCTTCTGCTCTTTGCCCTGCCAAGCCTTGTCACCTTGCATCCCTCTTCAGATGAAACATGGATCGCAGGTGCCTGTGCTTCCCTGACACCATTGGAAGGGCCCACTGCTCCTGACTGCCCACCATCACCCTCCAAGAACACGTGTGATGAAGAACTGGACTTGTGGAAATGGGGAGGTGGGTAATATTAAAACATTTTCTGAAGAAAACACTATGTACTGTTTGGAGAGACCTTCAGTGTGAGTGGCTATGGGTGGGGAGGGAGGGAGGCAGCATAGTCTGTCAAGAAAAGAGTTGTCAGGGGAAGCTGTGTCCTCCTACCTACTTACCTGTGTATGCTCCCTGAGTCGATTTGAATCCCTGAAGAATTCAGGCAGCCTGATGCTGAAGGGTGCTGTGTAGTTTCAGCCCACAGCTGCCAGTCCAAGAGGCATAGACCCACCACTGACACATAGATTTTTCCCCTCCCCATGGACAGACAACAGGCTGGGTCATGCTGGAGGATGGATTGGGACTTTCTTCTCCTCTGCTCTTCCCTTCTCACCTCCTGCAGAGAATCTTCCTGAGTCTCTGACTCTGGGAAAAGCCCTTGGTGAAAGTCTCAGCCAGGCTTGGCTCCTGTCCAGCCTGTTGTTTGTCTTTTCTAGGTAGAAGGAAATATTTAATTGGAAAGTTCTTTCATGTCCTTTGCCCTGGCAAAACTTAAAGCTGAGCACTGGAATGGAAAGGAAAACCTGTGCAGAACTGAAAGTAGCTCAGAACCCCATCCATCCATCCATCCATCCATCCATCCATCCATCCATCCATCCATCCATCCATCCATCCATCCATTCCTGTGCCTGGAGCAGCCCTAGGTATCCGCTTTGAGCAGATCTGTCCATGGATTATGCCAAGCTTTGCAAAGTGCTTCTGGTTGGAATAAGCCAGCAACCCTCTCTCCATCTCTGCTAGCCCTCCACCCCCAAATGCAGCCTAAACCCATGTCTTTGAGCTCCAGCACAGAGAAAGGGTGGCTGGAGATTGCTGGTGGGTATAAGCAGCACTGCCAGCACATTCCTCAGCTGTACCAACCTCAGCTCAACACATCTGTTTGCTGGTTGCAGAAGGAGCCTCTGCCAGAGCTCGATGAGGCTGACAGCACCAAGTTGGGGTGTGCTGGAACACCCCTGCACTGTGCTCTGGGGGGCTGAGCTGCCCCAGCTCGGGAATGTGAGTGGCTCTGAGAAATCTGGGAGTTTCCTTCAGCATCTGCTAACCTGCCACATTCTGGGGAGGTTTGAAGTGCTGTCCTCTGAGGGATGTTTTCCAGGGGTCAGCATCACCAGCCAGGGCTCAGCAAGGAAGGAGCAATGAGAGAAGTCACCTTTCCTAAATCACTGTTATTCCAGCCCAGCCATGATGTCTGGGCTCCTTTCCCAAGTGTATGAAGAGGCAGAATCAATCAGTGTCAATCAGTGTCTATCAGTCAATATCTTTCCTGGGGAGCGGGAGGAGTGCACTGTTTTTACCATCCCCACCCAGGGGGATGTCCTGAGGGTTCAATATAAATTGCTCTGTGCTTTCATTTGGTCAAGGAAGCTCTTCCTATATTCAGTCTTGTGAGGAAAGGACTTGGAAAGCAGCTTTGTTCCTGCAGCTGTGAGTCTCCCAGCTGAGACACCATCCCAAAAAAAAAAATAAATCTCTGCCCCTGCATGGAGCTGCTAGCCCTCAAGGGAAACCAGACCCCTCCTGCTGCTGGAGGGAGTTTGCACACCCCCACCAAAGCTGAGCTCATCTGCAGCCCCTGCTTTTGTGGCAGCTTGAGCCATTTGCCCAGGTGGCCAAGAGGGCCAATGGCATCCTGGCTTGGATCAGGAACGGTGTGGCCAGCAGGAGCAGGGAGGGGATAATCCCCCTGTATTCTACACTGGTGAGGCCTCACCTCGAGTACTGGGTCCAGTT
>VXBZ01010785.1:188894-218045 GCA_013399135.1 Heliornis fulica
GGGACAGGCTGCCCAGGGAGGGGGTTGAGTCCCCATCCCTGGAGGGGTTTAACAGACGGGGAGATGCGGTGCTTGAGGACATGGTCTAAGGGTAGACTTGGTGGCGGTGGGTTAATGGTTGGACTGGATGATCTTAGGGGTCATTTCCAGCCTTAACAATTCTATAATTCTATGATTCACCACCACAGGCAGAGCCAGCATTGGGCTGTGGAGCTGTGGCTGGAGATCACCATGCACTCACTAGCCATCCCTGGGCTAGTGGCACTGTGCTGCCCATCCATTTTCTCCTCATCCTCAGGCAGAGATTTCATAAAAGCTCATCCCATCCCAGAGGGAGTTACCTGGGTTCCACTACAGGACAAACCTTTTGAAGGTTCCTTCTTGGGTTTGTGTCCACATGCTGCAGTTGGGCAAATACGAGTGACTTGCATTAGCCAAAGATTTTGTCAGACCAGGTCCAATAGCCTGCTCAGGTTCTTGCTGCTCCTGACTAGTATGTAACTCAGGAAGGCAACATTCATTGCTCCCTCTGAAGAACTGGTTCACTCTTACCACATACTTCTGCAAACCTGTTCTGGGACAGTTTCAGGAACAAGAGTTTTCCGCTAACAGCATCTTTCCAGCTACAGCAGAACTGGTCTAGAAAAAGGCAGAAGAGGCAGGCAGTTTTCTGCTCTTTTTAAGTATCTTTGGAGCAAAGTGCCCCAGAACTTCCCTCCAGCCCTCTGGCAATTAACCCAGGGCTGATCCTTGTCTGGAAAAGGACAGATTCTCCCCCAGGACCCAGAGGGTGATAATGCACAAAGAAAAGATTAGTTATTTATTTGTGTATTTAAAAGCCTTTATTGTTCAGACAAGGGGGAGGGGGATATCTCCTGGGTAAGGTAGATCCTTGCCATTGGCAGGGAAGAGCACACCCTGGAATAGATGATTGGCACAGCCCAGCCTTCTGTGTGCTTGCAAGGAGCAGCCTGGATAAGGTTAGGAGAGAGGACCTCAGGGCTGTGCTGGGCAGTGTCATCTGCCACTTGTGAGAGGCACACTGTGGGTGGCAGGCAGGAATGTGGTGGCTTTTATCATGTGGGATTCCTGGACAGCAGAGGAAACACTCAAGCAAGGTAGGTAATGTCCCCCATTTCCCCCTAGCCACCCCCTCACTCATGGTGGAGCAGTGGTGGGGCTGTCTGGGTGCCAGACAGGCCCTGGGTGCCCTGGATTGGCCAAATGCAAACATGCAGCCCGTGAAGGACCCCACACTGGAGCAAGTGGAGGCACCAGAAGGAGGCTGTGACCCCATGGGAAGCCCACGCTGGAGCAGGCTCCTGGCAGGACCTGTGGGCCCATGGGGGTCCCACAGGGGAACAGTCTGGCCTGACAGGCTGCTCCCCATAGAAGTGACCTACACTGGGGTGACTGGTGAAGAGATGAAGCCCTGCAGGGAAGGACTCATGTGAAGGAGTTCATGGAGGACTGTCTCCTGTGGGTGGGACCCCAAGCTGGAGCAGAGCAGGGGTGTAAGGAGTCCTCCCCTGAGAAGGAAGGAGCTTCAGAGACAACACGAGATGGACTGACCCCAACCCCGTTCCCTGTCTCCCTGTGCTGCTCAGAGGGAGGAGGCAGAGAAATCAGGATATAAAGTTGATCCTGGAAAGAAGGGAGGAGAAGGGGGAGGGGTTTTAAGATTTTGGTTTACTTCTCATTGTCCAACTCTGATTTAGTTGATAATAAATTAAATTAATTTTCCCAGGTTGACTCTGTTTTACCCGTGATGGTGATTGGTGAATGATCTCTCATGTCCTTATCTCCACCCTGGGCCTTTCCTTGTATTTTCTCACCCCCTCCTAGCTGAGGAGGGGGCACGACTGAGTGGCTTTGGGGGGCACCTGGCCTCCAGCTAGAGTTGATCCACCACACACCTCCTCCTGGACCCACCAGAGGGTATCCCGAGGGCTCACACAGGCCAAGCAGAGAATCGTGCCCCCGGGATCTGCCTCAGGGCAGGCCGAGGCAGGGCGATGGCAGGGCCATGAAACAGTTAAATCAGTATCTCAGCTCCCTCCCAATTGTTCTGCAAGGTGTGTTGTGACATTTGTACTTCCTCCTGGAAGCCTGCGGCAGAGGCAGCAAGGGAGAGACTGCCAGGATGCTGCCGGCCCCTCCACCCCCACCCTGAAGGTCTCTGCTTGGGGCTCCACCATGGTCTTCTTCAAGTTCACCGGCCGCTGTGCTCCCATACTCCTCGTGGCTCTGCTGTGCGATGTGGTCGGGCTCATTATCCTCCTCTTGGGAATTTTTGCTCCACTAAGCTCCTGGGACTTCTTTGTTTATTTGGGAGCTCTGGTCCTCGCCTTCAGTCTTGTCTTCTGGATCTTCTGGTACACGTTCAACATCGAGGTCCCCTTTAGGGAGTGAGGTTTTAACTAACCCGCAGCTCCGGCAAAGCCGAAATGGAAACTTGTACTTGGAGGAGCAATGTCACATGCTGGGAACCTTCAAAGCATCATGCAGTTGTTGAGGAGCATCCAGAAAGACCAAAGGAAAGGGCCTGCTGGTCTCCACAGCATCACCCAGCCAGATGGACCCTCAGGGGAAAGGTACCTACAGCTTGGTATGCACAGGGATGCTTTGCTAGCACTGGGGAATGCAGAGGTGTTGGCAGGGCAGCCAGACCTTCCTGCTGGTGACAACCACTCCTGAGGAGTAACATTAGTTTTTAAAATGCTCTGGAATGGATTAATGATGGACAGGAACTTTGTTTTGATGAGATAGGATTCTGAATTAATCTGGGGAGAGGCAATTTGGTGGGACTTAGAGGTGGCTAGTATCTGGGGTTTGTTTCCTCATCTCTTCCCGTCAGAGGGTGCTGAGTTGTGGGGCCAGGAGTGCCGCTGCTGTCTTGTGACAGCTTTTGGCAGCAGAGGGACAGGGACCATGAGCAGTCTTGGTCCAGCAGTACAGCCTGGGCAGACAGACAAAGTCAGCAAGAATAATCCAGATCCAGGCTGTTGCCTAGCACCAAAACCCCTGTAAATGGCATGTGGGCGAACAAACCTGGCTGCCCATTGGCATGCCCCCATCACACCAGTGCACAGCACTGGGCTGCCCAGACTGGGGAGGTTTTGCCAGTGGGGAACACATTTCCAGGGAGGTAATGAAGAACAGTGTAAATGCAAGTGAAGGTTGTGTCCAAGGCACCAGTACGATGCTGTACACAGACCAGTGACAAATGCTGAACGCACAGAAAGTAGGTACAAAGTGCCATACTTGAACTCTGGCTTTGAGATTATACTGTCTTGATATCTGGCTGGTCTAGAACATGCCTGGGTTGTTTGGCAACCACCCAGTGGGTAGACAGATCAGGCAGCATGGACCTTGGCTGGGTTATTCAGCCTGGTCCTGTGACACACGAGCAGTAGGTCCCCACAAACGGAGCATCAGGCCCCGTGTTTCATGGTGGGTCTGATGATGACATGGCAACAGCCAGGAAAGCCAAGAGGTACTGCAGAAGGCTTGGGTTTGGTCTCACCTATCAGCAGCAGCAAAGCTTAAACAGTGAGTCTGTGTGTCTGCTGCGAGCCAGCATCCAGCCTCCTTTCTAGCATCCCAAGGAGATGTTTTTCCCCTTCAGCAAGGCTGGTGGAGCCAATTAGCCTGAGTTAATTAACGAGGAGCCCCACAGTGCTCAGAACTGTATGGTGCATGACAAAAGGATGATGACAGTAGGAGAATGACTCAGACAGGAGCCAAGATTGCACCCTGACACCAAGAGCCAATCTTTTCTCCAAGGAGTTACTTGTTTTGTAACAGTTCAAAGAGAAGGTAGAACTGGGGGAGATGTGCCCCACTGACACCTGGGTGTGTATCAGGGCTGATATCAGACCCACCTCTCCTCAGCTTTCGCATCTCAGTCAGATCAGTGCCCCCATGCACATACCTCCTGGTGCATAATGCAGGAAGATTGCCAAACTGACATGATCCCCAGCTGCAAGTCACTGCAGAGAAATTTCTTTGGGTTGGTTTGTTTGTGGTTTTTTATAAAGCCTCTCACAACTGACAGGAATTTTTTTTCATTATTATTTACTGATTTTTCTTTACTTCTTGTCAGTGACAACAAGGGGCATCCAGGAAATTTTCAACTCCCCAGGAGCACGGATGCTGCAGTGTGAGTCACAATGCTTTACAGCCCTACACTTACCAGGATGCCCAGATCAGCAGTTCAGCTTCACCCTTCCACCACAAGGTCTCAGGGTGCTTTTCCACCCATGCCCTTGGGACTACCTTCGTTGAGAATTTCCTTGATGCACCTCCGGATAAAAGTCTGCAACAAGCATTAGCTGGATACTCAGCTATATATAAGGAAGAGCAGCAGTAATGAACACCCTCCCTTATTTGCTTTGGGATTTTTAATTGCTAGTATTAAACCTGCTCAATCCAGTCTGTAAATCTTGGCTGAGGCCTTTGTCACCATTCAATGTCTGTCTGTTGTTGGGTGCATGCCTGGGTGCGTTTCTCAGGGACAACACCCAGAGAGCTGGTGGCATCGCCCAAGGAACCCAGAGGGGAATGGTGCCAGGTCCCTGTCATCACTTATCCCTCTTGTGCCCGTGGGGCAGACCAGTCCTGAATGATGCTTTTTGGGGGGCAAAGTCTCTGCCAGCACCACTGGATGAGCCAGTGCATACTGACAGCAGATGGCCAGGGGAAAGCTTTGGAACGATGAGAGATGGAGGGTGATGCTCACCAATGGCAGGATGAGCATGACTGAAGCATCTGTGAGTCCCTGTCCCTTGGAGGTTCAGTCCTGCACAGCACTGAGAGAGCTGCCCAAGGTGCCTTCAGTGTCCTCCACCTCCTCCAGGCCACTGCATAGAGGGGCACAGGCACAGGCAGGGCATGGTGGTGTCGGAAAAGAAGCTTCAGTTTCCCCATGACAGGCAGAAGCAATCAACAAGGCCTAGCTACCAGAGGAAAAGCCTCTCATTTGTGGTGTGCACCAGTGAGAGGGCACCATGGGATTTCTCTCACCTCCATCCCCCACCCTCTCTCATGGTAGGCACCCATGAGCCTGCATACCCCAGCACCTCCAGAGCACTAAGCACTGATGCTCTCCAATGACCCTTTCCCCTGCAGTGACATAGGTCATTCCTTCTTCTGTTGTCCCCAAACCACCCTGGCTGCAGCAGAGTCCATCACTGACAGCAGGGTGAGCATGAGTGAAGCACTGGTGAGTCCTGGCCCTTGGAAGCTCAGTCCTATGACGCGCTGGGACAACTGCCCAAGCCCAGCACATTATTGACCCAAGAGCTGTCTTTCACCAGGGTGGGGTGTGTGTGTTGTGTTTTTGTACTCAGTCTGTTTGCTCCAGGCTGCTGGGTTCTTTTCCAGCATAGAGTAGCCCAATGGTTGTGCACTGTGCCCATTGCATGCAGGGCACTGGGGACCAACAGCTCTCTCCACTCCCTGACCAGCCCATGCTCCCCAAGTCACCCCAATGACCTGAACTGCCCATCACTGAAAAGCATCACCCTACAGCTGCTCCTGCCCTGAGGCTGTAACCCCAAAATGCTGTGGAAATGGGTGCCAGGAGTCCTTCACAACTCATGTATGGTCTTGGGAATCTGGGATCCCTTTCACCTCTTCCCTTGTGTGGGATCACAGCCATGGCACCCCCAGCTCTGCACTGCGGGAGGCACCAGGGGCAATATTAACCACAGTGATGTCAAGTTTTGGCTTGTGTGTCCAGATCTTCAAGGGGACAAAAATCCTCCTTCTGTGATCAAATATTAGCAGCCTCACTCGTACTATGACATAAGCTGATCCAAAAAATCACTGTGCCCAACAGAGCTGATGTGACTCCATGCATGGGTGTCCTGAACGCTATGGTCCTCGTGTTTGTCACGTGCCTCTGCTTCTGAATATGTTCTGACTGGTGGTAAATAGTGCTCCAGGTCCTAGTGTTTTGAGTTTAGATGTCTTTATTGGAGACATCTTGAAATTCTTAGATATCATCAAGGTCTGTTAAAGTATTTTCATCTCTTTTCACTGTCTGTGTATAGGGAAACAGAAAAGGACCTGAGTGTGAATGTAAGGAGCAAGCAGATGAAGAGAGCAGCACCAAACAAGGACTCCATTGTGCTGCTCCTGCAAACCCATCACTGAAAATACAGATAGAGCTGGCTGCACTGACCTGCTGGACGTGTTGTAACCACTCTGGGCACAAGTACTCAAGGCACCCTTTGAACAGTGGGTACCTTTCTCATCTCTGAGCACATCAGACTCACTCTTACCTACTGCTGTTGCCTCAGAGCAACCTGGTAGTAGAGGAGACTCTGCAAGCTGACCTGATGGTGTGTCTGGTGATGATCAGCAGGATCCAGCTGACAGGCTGGACCAGTTCTGCAAACCTCACAGCATGGATGCAAAGAACTAGTTCAACTGGGCTCAGGGCTGGAGACACTGTTGAAGTGCAGCTGACTCCCTGGCTTGGGGACCCCCTCAGGATGCACTCGACAGGAAAGGGAGACAACAAAATTGGACAGGACAGAAGATCTCCTAAGCAAAATGAAGCTGTGGGATGGATAGAGGTCTTGGGTACCTTTTACCTAATCTCACCAAGGTCTAAGGCACTTTTTAATTGGCACTTAATGAGATACTCAGAAGATCTTGATTCAAAGAACTACTGGAGCCATGGGCAGCTGAGAAGGGATTAATGCCTCACCTGTCTAACCAGTGGTGGCTCAACATAGAAACAAACTTCTCTGCTGACTCAAAATACGAATCTCAGTTGGAAGGAGAGAGGACAAAAAGACCCATCTCTTCATCCTCCCATGTTCCTGATACTATACTCAGTTGACCTTAAAGACACTTGTGTAGATGGAGACACATGTAAGATCTATCAAAAAAACAGGTCATTCAGCACTTCCCATTCCAGATTACTCTTTTTGTTTACAACTTTACCAAAATTTATTTTTTTGTGATTTCTCATCCTGAAGAACCTGCCTCTGAGATGAAGTTCAGTGCTTCCTTCAGTCCTCTCTGCAGACCAGCTGACAGGACAGTGCTGGCACTGAGGGACTTCTCTGTTATTCAAGACATGCTCTACTAAACAGGCTCAGTATGGAGGTGCACTGATGGGATGTAGGAGAAAGCTCCCCCACCATATCAGAAAGACCTCCACAGACTTTTCTGCAGTGATGAAGATGTGATTTGTGCCCAGCATGCACATGCTGCTTCCATGCATTACAGCTCCATAAGACTTTTCATGCAGAGTCCAAGAGGCCCCAGGGAGAGCACAGAGAGAACAACATGTGGGTCTCCAAAGGGAGAACTGAGCTGAGGGTGCCAACCTTCAGTGCTGCCTAGACAACATCATGGACCAAATAACACTGTATGGGTGATGTCAGGCTTTTCCTGGCCTTGCTGACCTTGAGCACCTTGGACAATAGTGATGGCAGTGGGGTTTGTGGGCAAGTTGTTCATCGTGAGAACTACTGACTGAGGGGGAAAGTAGCTGCTCTTCTCTGAGTCTAGTTCTCAGGGCATGAGACTGGTCACAAGGCTGGCATCCTAGTCTCTGCCAACTGGTTAACTGGTGCCCCCTGTAGCCATCTAACCATGCTGTCTTCCTGCCCTGGGAAGGAAGTCTCCCTGCTCAATTCCATGGATGTGCTGTGCAGGTCCCACAGCCTCAAAGCATTAGAATTGCTTGCTTTGAAACTTATGCCTATCTGGGGCTTAATGCTGCCCCAAGTAGAAGAGGGACCATCTCCCAGTTCCCCAGACCATCAGTCAGAGTCATGCTGATGGATGCCATCAAGTATGTCAGGCAGAGTATGAGGCTGTCTACTGGGGATGCAAAGTGGAGCACAGCCCATGCCAAGGTGTTCTGCAGAATTCTGTTTTAATCTGGGGGAAATCTTTTGGTGTCACCTTCCTGGGACTTTTCTATTAAAGTTGCTGCCCTCCCTTTTGAAGCTGTTTTCTGACAGTAGGTGGTGGGGTAAAATGGGAACCTATGATGGCAGCAACACAGCTGAAAAGTAGCTCTTACCTGAGGGACAAGAACTGCAAATGTGGCAGATAAAAATCACAGAGTACATAAACCATAGAGTCAGAACATCAGTGGCAAGCATCATCTCTGAGAATTTTGCAAATTCCTGTGGCTCCAGAAGTAGAGCCTTTCAGGAAATAGTTGTCAGGAGATCATTTGCCATAACCCTGAGGTAAGCAACCAGCTATGTCTGCAAATGACTGCCCGCTGCCCCAGGCAGGAGCCGCCCTCCAGGGCAGCCCGCCAGCGTGAAGCCAGATATCCATCCATGGCTGACCAAGGAAGGAGCCAGCCTTCAGCCAGGAATTTTATCAAATGAAAGGTCTGGTGGCATTCTGAAGTGACCCCACTGCTTACAGGCCACCTCCACGCTTCACCCACAGGCAGGGCCAGCCTGGTCTGACTCCATGCTCTGACAGGGGATCCAAGGCAGAGACCACAGACTCCTTCTGCACGTTTGGACCTGCACAGCAGCTTGTATCCAGGTGCTGGGCAGGGATGACAAGCTGGGTTTGTACATCCTGGAGTAGATGGTTCTCCCAGACTGCACCAACCCTTCTGCATGAACCCCTGCCTCTCCCTGTGAAGCTGGAGCTCATGGTGCAGAGGGAGCCCAGCCCCTCCGCTGCCCAGCATCCATTAGCAAACAGGGCTCCGTTAACGCCTGGCAGGGCTCCAAATGGATCAGCCCAGGAGCACTAGCCAGAAACTAATTGCTGCTCATTTGGAAGGTAACTGGGAGCTGACATCATTAGCAAGAGGGGTGAGAGCAAGTGTTGCTGTCACCAGCAGCCAGAGGCGCTTTCCCTGGCGTTTTGCTGAAGCTGCTGGATGCGAAGCTGAAGAGCAGCAACCAGCAGCAGACCTGCAGTGTGTGTCCTGGGACTGGCTGCTTCTCCAGAGCATGGCTGGGATGAAACCAACTGCCAATGCACCAGTGATGGCTGGGTCACTCTGCCATCCAGATGGGCCCCATGGCTTGTTCTTTCCCAGGGTGGCCACAAGCTGATTAGTGATTGCCAATACCAGTGCTCAGCAGTGCTCATCCCTGGGGAATGAAAGCCTTGGGACCAAGCCTTTCCCATGGGGCAGGGGTCAGGGCTGGGAAGGAACAAGACCTCACCCCATCAGACACACATCCTCTCTCCAAGGATGTGGGTCCCTGGAGATCCCTGATACCACAGCAGCTTCCTGCAACCCTGGACTGTGCCAGTGCCTGGCAGCTCTGACTCCCAAGGCATCCGAGCAGGCAGGATGGCTTTCTTGGAAGCTCCACACCTTGTAGTTAGGTAAGACAACCTTGGACTTCCCCATCAGACACAACTGTTTCTCAGCATGTAGCTTTCCCATTGAACTCCTGACTTTCCCACCCTCAGGCACCCCATGGTGGATTACAGACTCTTCTCACCTTCAGCTCTGCTGCAGGGAAAGGCTACAGGGTCCTGTACACGTGTGCCAGGATCACCTGCACAGTGATTTGGGTGCCCAGCACTGGCCCTGCAGCACCCCTGGCACACTCTACCTCAGCCTCATTGCTCTCTGCCTGTACCCAGGACCAGGAGCATCAGGCACAGATCTGCTGCCAGTGACCACAGGGAGCTCTGGCCATCAACCAGCAGAGAAGTCACACTGGAGACAAGGAAAAGCAATTTTTTCCAACCCAGTTTCGTGCTGCAGAACAGGACATCATTTAAAGAAAAACCTGTTGAAAAGAAGAGCTTTTTAGAAAATACATTTGCAGGTCTTTGCCAGTTGATGCTGGGAAGAAAGCACAGACCTGTGATGACATTGAAGGAGCTTTTTTCATGGTTTGTTGCTGAGTTTTTTGAATCAGGAAAAAGAAAGATCTATAAGAACAACACAGGGAAGTGTAAAAACTCCCCATCCAGTGGAGCAGGTTGTGTCCCAGGATGCTGCTGCCAGGCATGCAGAGGAGCACAGGGCCAGCCTCCTGCTCCTCTGCACAATGTCTCTGCTGTGCCATGCTGTGAACAGCTGTCACTGGACAATAAATCAGACCCTCACCCAGCACAACCAGCTCCTGCCCCATGGTCCCTCAGCTGAGGGCTTGGGCGTCTCTTCCTGGTGAGTTATGCCCACCATGGGCATTCATCTCACAGTGAGGACACTACCAGGACCCTCATGCCCTGCCAAGCCTCCAGTCCCATTACAGGCTAGGAAAACCCCACTGTTTTGCAGAGCCAAAGAAGAGAAGCCCAGCCCAAGGCCATGCCCCATATGCAGGCACAGGTGGACCCTATAAAGGGGTGTTTGGTGGAGCTAAGAACATCTTGGCTGGAGATACCCAGGCATAGGGACAACCTGCTAGGTCAGTGTCACCTTTTGTTCTTGTCCCTCACTGGACACATGGGACAAACTGAGCCAGCCCCACTCCAGCCCTGACTGACCATGGGGCTCCAGGAGCCCTGTCTGGGTGCAGAGGAGGGGAGAGAGCTTGGAATAGGCTCCATCTCAATAATTCATGGTGAGATCTCAGAGGATGGAGCTGGGGCTTTCAGAGGATGGTTCCTAATGGAGCCTGTTGACGTGTCTGGCCAGTAAGCACTCCTGGGCCCTGCACAATTCCCACTTCTCCCATCTCCATGCCATAAAAATGCCACCTTCTCCTGCTAATGATGCATTATGCAGCCATTACTCAGGGTTCATAGCCCTGAGGCCATCATGCAAAGATGTTAGTGTGGGAAGGGCAGTGTGTGGTCTCCAGGCAGGGTGGGACCTGCCAGGGGTCCTGCCCCTGCTGGAGGCCACTGGAGGGGTGACAGGCCATCGGAGATCAGCTTGCACAGGGAGGAGAAAAGGTACCAAGAAGCATAACGAGCATAGTGTGGTCTGCAGACATCCCACCCTGGCTCTTTCAGGCAGAGGAAGGGAAGGAGATGACAGAGGACACTTGGGTTCACATCAGCTGGCACCCCAGGGGCAGTGGGTATGATGTGCTAGTTGCCTGCAGGACATCTCCACCTGCAGTTAGATGATGTCAGAGATGATGGGTGAAGGCAGTGGCAGAAAATTACTCGGGAATTGCAAAGTTAATGGTTGGATGTGATGGAGGAGAAAACCTTAAATGCTGCATCAAGAGCAGTGAAGATCCTCTCAGCTGTGCTGACTCTGTCCCTGTGCAACATTAGTGAGAGTTTCCTGGGACTCTCTCCTGTCCACATGGACATCCTACACTGCCTGGGTAGAGCTGGCAATATGACCCTGGTAGAGTTCAAGGTGCCATGTAACCAGAGAGGGGGTTCATGAAGACCACAGCATCATGGCAAGATGTAAGTCACCTAAAATACTTCTGTGTATCATCCACATGCCTACTTTACAGTCCACCCCACGTGGAGAAGTGTGGAGGTCCTACCCATTCACCCTCACACAGGCATACATCCATCTAAAGGCCACTCTAGCAACAGCCTGACAGTCTATTCATCCATCCACCTACTCATCCCCATGCACCCACCACCTAACTATCCTTCCAGCTCCAAGGAGTCCTCCACCCAGTGAATACTCATCTCTCAGTACTTGGGAGTAGCAGCCCACACCTGGGCTGGTTTTGGTGCCCTCTCCTAAAAGGAGAGTATTAAACCCTTGTACTCATGGCATGGACTGGTGTTCTTCTAAGGGCTACAGGAGTGCAGAAGACCTCTTTCAGGAGGGCAGAGGACATATCATTGGGAAGGATCTATAACCTCTCATTTCTCTGGGAGGAGAAGCATCCTCAGAAGGATTTCCCTGGGCAGACAGACCCATGCCGGGGTTCTCCCTCAACCGACTCCCAAATCCTGTAGCAGGTGATAGAAGTGTGCTCCAGGTAGCCAAGTTTATAAAACCACAGAGCTGACAGAGACATCCCAATCCTTTTTCCAGCCATCTGGAACCTAGAGAAGGTCCCCAAGCCTGCCCACCTCTTTGAGGAGGGAGGCTGGGCACTGGTTCGAGATCATACAGGCCAGTGGATCCCATTGCCCAGGAGCCCTGGGACCTGCCAGGATACGAGTGGGAAAGGCTGCTCTTGAGGATGGCCCATGATGTCCCCAGCACAGACAGTCACACAGATATGGCAGGAGATGGTGCTGGCCACAGGTGGGCTGAGGGCTGGAGACAGTCATGTAGTCAGAGCTGGAGGAGACAGGCAATTCCCTGAGAGCAGTGACCTGTCCATCCCACGGGCTGCATTAGAGGCTGTGTGTCTGCAGTCTGTGGCCAAACTGCAGGGTTCCTGGGAAGAGCTGCAGGGAGGAGAAGGGGAAAACTCCTCTCCCACCCCAGGGCTTGAGGTCCTCTGGCACCTCCACCCTAATGTCCCTGCCCAAAGCTGGGCTGCCCGCACTGACTACGGCCAGGGTGGAGAAGAACTCCAGCCCCACAATGATGGAGGAAATGAAGGTGTGGGCATTACAGAGTTCAGAGGGATGGGACATCCTCAAATTGACCCATGCAGAGTGGGGTAGGGGGAGTTGGTGTGTGGTGGAGATGTGACTTTCACTTGCTTTAAAAGCAGTCCACAATCAGGGTCCACAGCATGGCTGTGCTGGAGATCAGTTCAGCAGGAGATCAGCAGATGTTCATCAACTCCCTCCCTGGGGACAACTGCTGCTGCAGTCCCAAGACCATGCTGGTGGGGTGGAAGATGCCTGGTCTTTCACATCAGCTCATGCATTTGGATAGAGATGAAGGCATGAAAACCTGCATTGAAACACACCTATCAACCCCCACACAGCCAGCTGCTTGCTGGGACACATGGGCACACATGCAAACGCACACACACACGGTCTCAGAGCTCTCTTCCCCTGTACACAGCCACCCATCCCCAGCCCAGGCTGGGCTTTATTTCTTTCCATGTCCCAAAACAATACTGAGGCTCTCAGCATCTTGTCCCACTGCTGAGAGAGCCCTTTGTCCTCATCAGTGCATCCCACAAAGTCCTTGTCCCCAGGGACATGCCCTCCTCCAGAGCTGCCAGGAGGACGTTCCTCTGGCCCTCTAGCTATGCTGAGGCCATTAGCTGACCCCCTATGTTGTGTGTGTGCATGCTGACCTTCCTCACCTGCAGGAGAGAGCTTTTACCTTCCTACCCCACACACATTAAGAAATAATTGCCCTAATGGGCTCTGTGGGCTGCCTGGTCCCCTCACGGCCTCAGGAACAGAGCCCAGACACTGGGCAGGGCTCTGTTCCTGAGGCAGTGAGTGGACTCCTGAGGCTCTCATACCTGTGGGCAGGGGGACACGGCTCCAGCATCAGCAGAGCCTCCCATGGGACAGAGGATGGGAGACCCCAGACCTCTCTGGCAATGGAAAGGGCAGAGGGGCAGTAGGGGTGGGCCAGGTTGGTAGCGTGGAGGTGATGCTGGTGCAAGTCACAGGGTGAGCAGGGTGGGCAGTGTCAGGGTGGGCATTTGGGATGTGATACCATGTGATACCAGCAACTGCTGCCAGCTCCCAGCAATAATCACAAGCATTAGATGTGTGCCAGGAGCTTGAAGGTGAGGATACACGTGTGAGGTGGTGCCTTAGGCCATTCACCAGAAAATTTGGCTGTGAGTGAGTGACCAGCTGCCCCCAGTCCCATGCTGACATCTCTGCTGGTAGACATGGCAGTGTCAAAGCAGGGCTATGTGAGTGTCCCCACCATGCAGCGACATTTGCAGAGAACACAAGCAGGCAATGCACATCCCAGAGCTGCAGGCATGACTTATCCTTGGGACATTAAGTCACCATGATAAGGCAAAGCACTGAGTTTCGTGGGACTGGGCTGGAAACAGCCCCAATATCCTGTAATGAACATGTCTGGTGGGAGGACAAGCTGAACAATATCTGGAGGCTCTGGTTTGCTGGAGATCCAAAGCTCTTCCCCAGGGACCATAAGCAGGAGATGGCTTGGGAAGGTCTGGCTCGGGGCATCAGCTTTAATAACAAGAAAACAGGATGATGGCAGCTTTTCCAGCTGCCTCTCCCAAATGTAGGCGGACCCTGACCTAAGCCGACAGATGCTCATGTCTCCAGGAGACATGAAACACGGGGCCCACTACCTGGAGATGAGGAGGCTCTGGTGAGGATGTGGTGATGGTGAGTGATCAGCTGGCCCTGAGCAGCAGATGCACCTGTGGGTTGGTGCAGCCAGTGCTGGTGCCAATGGGCCCTGCCCTGTACCCGCAGGCACAGGACGGTGCCCTGCCCGGGGACGCTGGTCCAGGGCACCTCCAGCCTCTTGCTGCCTGGCCTTCACCCACAGGGGCAGGGCTGGGGGGTAGCGTGCCATTCCCACGGCCTGTCGTGCCGCGGTGCCACCCCCGACAGCCATCCCCGGCAGAGCAGTGCCACCCTGTGGCAAACACCCTCCGAAGGGGGCGATGCCCCTGGACCCCACCACAGACTTCCAGGTCCATGGCACCGGTTGTCCCTGCTGATGACCCCCCCCCCCCGACTTCGTCCTCTCTCTGCGGGTCCTGCTGGAGCCCGTGACCGCAACACAGCACGGGACAGCCCAGTGTTGTCCTTGAGGCTCTTCCCTGTCCCCGTTTACGTGCCCAAATATCTCCAGGGCTCCAGCAGCACCAGCTGAAAGCGGATTCCTCCAGTGGCAGCCCCCGGGTTGCAGGGGGGGTGGGGACCACTCCAACCTCCCAGCCGCCCTCTGCCAAGGGGCTGGTTCCCCAGCACCTGCATTAATTGCCCAGACAGATTAATAATATGCTTTATTATTAACCAGTGAGGCATGGATGCATCATTATCAGGTAATGGTTTCTTGTGAAACAGAATTGCCATTCCAGTGAGGTGTCTCAAGCACTTTTCCCCAGACAATGTCCCAGCACTTCATGCAGGGGTCAGTGTCGTTGCACCCCTGGTGTGGGTAGGGAAACTGAGGCACAGGGTGGGAGAATGCAGTAACAGCAACACAGGGAGAAGGCAAGCAGCTGGCAACCCAGCCAGGACACCATGTCCTGGTTTTAACCCTGGAGAAAGGGGTGGGATGCCATCAGCTTCTCTGCCCCAGACCACTCACCCCTTTCCAGTCCCACGTGGTTCTTAGGTGTTCTCCTGACATGTGCTGGCTGATCCCAAAGCTGCCTTGGTGGCACTCCTGGCCATGTTTGCCTTAACTGATGCTCAGCCATGCAGTGGGAACCTCACTTCAGGGCCACAGGAATGGTGACCCAGGCCTCCACCCTACTGTCACCTCTGGCAGATGCTGGTGAGTGTTTTCCTTCTCCCAGCTATGTTGAGGTGCCCAAGAAAGCACCATGGCCCTCTGCACATTCCCAAGTGATGGGGCCAAGAGCAGAAACCATTGGGCCAGGAAGTGGGTCAGGAGGCCAAAGGTGGCAGCGAAGGTGCAGGTGTTGTGTTGGGGTGCTCAGGAAAAATGTGACGAGGGCCCCAGTCCCAGTGGGCAGCTCTGGCATGGGGGTGACTCCTCCCTCCCCTGAGAGCAGGAACAGAGGGTCCCACATCCCAACTGTGCCTCTCAGATGTCCACTTCCCACACACAACCCCCCAGACCATGAGCCCTGGGATGAGGGGATGAGACTCCCCTGGGTGGGACTGGTCCCACAGAGGGCAAAGCCAGGACACCCTCAGGACTGAGCGGTGCCTACGCTGTTCAGCACGGGTAGAAATGAACTGCTGGGTCTTAGCCCTGAGGGGCTGGACATGGGGACAAGGCAATGTCACCCTGCCAAGGCACAGGGCTCTAGAAAGAAGAGTATGATGGGATGCCAAATCCATCCCCCTATACAGCCCAGGTTTAGCTCCCTGTCCCACACCCTGCTGCCTGTCCCTGGATCCCCAAGGAAGGAAGGACACCTGTGACACTGGAAAAGTGGCCATGACCTGTGAACCTCAGAGAGAAGTGAGGGAGGACAAGGCTGAGACTGCTTGGGAGATGAGCTGGCATTCCTTCCCACCCCATCACCCTGCAGGGAGGGGAGCACTGGCTGATGGAGGCCATGATCTCTCCCTCCATCCTCTGGTTTTGCTGCCTTTGTTGTCTGGTAGGTAAAGGCTCACATCTTTGGGACAGAAAGCCATGAGGTTTTGCTCCAGGATGGCTGCTCCACATGCACTGATGACCTTGACAGCCAGCCAGGAGCCTGGGGACCTCCAAAAGCTCCACAGTCAGGAGTCTCCTACATACAGAGCCCTTGGCTGTCACCAGGCTCTGGATACTAAGGTGCTACTGTCACAGTCCCTCCAGGAGCTGGGATGGAAGTGAGGGAGCAGAATGGCCACCTCACTCCCGCACATGTTGCCACAGGGTGAGGGAAGAGTGACCCACCTCTCCACTAAGTCAGAAAAGGAACCCACTAGCAGGGTTTGACCTGCCATATTTTCACTAAAAGATGCAGAAAACACCAGCAGTGACAGTGTGAGCACCTGGAGATTTGCAGAAAGGTCTGAAATTCCATTCAGTTCTCAGATGAGAGTGCTTCATCAGAAGCTGCTCTGGGATTTTTCCAGTGATCCTTCAAGAGAGGTCCCAGCCCTGGATCTGTCCCAACGTCAGTGACACCCCTCCAGCATCCAAGCTGATTCCACCTCCACTAGGAGTCCCTCTTCACCAGCAGCAGCCAGGGGAGCACAGCTGCCAGCATGGCCACAGTCAAGATGAGGAGGATGGCAAGTGCAATGGGTGACTGGCAGCATTTCACCCCCAGGGCCGAGCTGGAGGACAACGAGCTTTGTGTCTCTGCTCTGCTTCTCCTTCCCAGGGAGTTGCAGTCCACATCCACCAGTGGCATCCCATGGTTGCTGATGACAAAGATGTGGGCTTCTCGCGCCATCTCCCCCGGGACCCCCTGCGAGTCCACGGTGCCATTCCCCACTCTGCAGCACTGGTCAAAGTTCTGCACCGGCATCACAAAATGGCTGGGCACCACCAAGGTGTTGCTGGCCTCCATTTTGGTCAGGTGGGACAAGGAGGAAGGTGACAGAGGCATCTCCAGTGTCCGGGGGTTGGCGCCTGCCTTGGGTGGCCATACGGCCTTCTTCTTGCTGAGGAAAGTCACGTAGCGGCAGATGGGGCAGATGATGCTGTTCTGGACCTGGCCATCAAGCTTTGAGGAGAGCAGGCACTTCACCAGGCAGTCATGGCAGAAGGTGTGCCCACAGCTGAGCTTGCGGTGTGTGGCCTCCAACGGGTGAAACTTCTCGTAGCACACAGGGCACTCGGCCAGGGGACTCTCCCTGCTGGAAGACGTCTCAGACATCCTTGCACTGGTGGGCACTGGCTCTCCCCAACTGTGAGGAGGAGATGGGAAGAGGTTAATAACGGTCTCAGTTGCAATGATTAGCATGATCCACCTCTTCTCCATCTCTCCTTCTCCTCTGTGCTCTCTTGCCTTGGCCCTCTTGCCCTAACAGGTGGCTACTAGGCACAGCTCCAACCAGACAGGCCATTTTCTGGAGCTTTAAGACTCTCAGGGGAAAGAGGGTGATGATGGAAGGACCTTATCTCCAGAGCCACCAGGAGCAACAACTCCTGGCTGTAAAATCACAGAGGAAGAGGTGTGAGCCCCTGGATGGAGCTGTGTCTCCCTGCTCAGTGCCTGGTACAGATGAAGCAGGTTCAGTTTGTGTCACAAACAACCCCGTGCTCTGCTGCCAGCTCCAGGTGCGCGGGAGGTGGCAACTCCCATCCCACAAGGAAACCTGCCAAGGAATGGGAGATGCTCCCATTCCAGGGGATTTGGGGGGGGGGGGCAATAAGAGCGGGAGGAGGCCAGGTCAGTGATGTAGGTAGGAGTGTGGGGCACCACAGGGATAGAAAGAGACCATGCCATCCTGGGACAGCAGGGACACCCACACCAGGTTCCTTGGAGCTGTTGGAGGATGTCCCAGGCTGGTGGCCAGGTCACTGCCATCTCCATGCTGTGCTCCTCACTCATGCTGGAGTATGGGGCAGGCAGCAAGCCTCAGAGGCCAGCGTCTCCTGTTAGTCAGAGTGGGCAGGGCAGAGCCCAGCTGGCACGCTTGGTCTCCCCAGGCCAGGGTGGGAGGGGGAGAGCAGGGCTGCTGTGATCCCCAGACCTGCTTCTGGGCTGGGGCTGAAGGTCCTGAGCGTCTCCCAAGGCAGGGAGCATTCTTATGGGAGCTTCAGGGAAGGAGAAGGGGAGATGGAAGAGGGAAGAAGGGAGAGAGGAGGGGTAAAAGGGGAGAAGGGAGAAGGGAGAAGGGAGAAGGGAGAAGGGAGAAGGGAGAAGGGAGAAGGGAGAAGGGAGAAGGGAGAAGGGATGCTCAGCTCAGCTCCCTCCTCTTAGAGCTCCATAGAACCAGTGGGAGAAGGGAGAAGGGAGAAGGGAGAAGGGAGAAGGGAAAGGGAGAAGGGAGAAGGGAGAAGGGAGAAGGGATGCTCAGCTCAGCTCCCTCCTCTTAGGCTAGAGCTCCATCGAACCAGTTAGTTTTCCAGACTTTGCAGCATTTTCAGACCTGCCCCAGCCTGCACCCGTTTTCTCATGCATGGCTGTGCCCATGGCCATCCTCACAGCTGTTTCTGGAGGTTTTGCCATCCCCTCCTTGGCTGCCCTTCTCTTGCATGGAAGCCACCCCCAGCACCATGATGGCCACATGAATGCAATCAGCCATCTCCTCCGCATGCAAGAGGAGAAGGACAGAGGTTCCTCGTCTGGTTTAGGAAAGATCAGAGGCGTGATGCTCCCCTAAAGTTCTGCAGAAGGAGACCCCTGCCCCAAAGCCCCCTTACCTGCTGCAGGGCACCGGGGCAGAGGACCCCCCATGCACTCCACCGCTGTCCCCAGAAGCGGGGGTGGTTGTGCCCCAGCCCCAGCACCGAGCCCCAGCCGGGGCGAGGACCGGGACGCCTGTACGACACGGAGGTGTTGGCTGCGCGTTTCATGCGGGCACGTTGCGTAAAAGCTTGAGCAGGGACAGGGACAGCTCCCGGGGAGTGAATGCGGAGGAACTCGTTCGGGTTTTAAAGGGCCGGTGTTCGCCCGGTTGGCCTGGGAGTGGGCGAGGAGCCAGCGTCAGGCGTCAGAGGGCAGGGACAGGAGCCACGGTCCTGCCTCCTTCCCCTCATGCACTGGGAATAGGGAGCTGGGGCCATCCCTGGGGTCAACCCCCAATGAAACAGGCACTAAAGGGGATGTGGGGACCCCCTTTAGCAGTGTCCTGTGCCAAACACTTCTTGCACCCACCTCCTCAGCCCTCACACTGGCCACATCTTTGTCCCTGTGTCCCCTCCCCCATCATCCCCCAAATGCTCATCATTTCTGCCCTACACTCCCCTATGACATTGTTCTTTCAAGCCCTGCTGTGGTGTGTACAACCTGGTGAACACACCTGAACAGGCTCCAAGGCCATCACCAGAGGTTTGCAGCACCTCTGGAACCTGTGATCTGGGCAGCAGCAGGAGCCCTGAGAGCTCAGGGCAGGCAGGAGCCTGGTGCTTGGTCATCTCAGCAGATGTGGGTAGCTCAGGAGTCACTGTTTGGCCATGGAAACCTGCTCAGAGAAGGTTTGTGGCCTTATTCAATTCACAGAGTGCTGCCTGTCCCCCTTCTAACCCCTTAGCTGAGAGGCATCTTCTCTGCAAACACTGCTGTCAGGGTGAGTAGCTTCTGCCTTGATCTCTGCTCTTTCCAGCCACCCCTGACACCCCTCAGCCCAGTCAGTGGCCTCAGGGCTGCCAGCCCACACTCAGACTTGCTGAGCAGCTCTGCAGGGATCTGGACACCACTTGCCAGATTCAATGAGGTCTCCAGAGAATGCCTGGTGTCCCCAGACCCTTGTCTGCAAGCCTTCCCTGGCTGTGGCTATGGCAGTGTACCCATGGAACCTGGATTTGCACTTTCAAGGGGCCCAAATGCCCCAGAGGGCTGGGAATTTCCCTCACAGAAAGCCTTCAGGAGAAACCTGGATATAGGGAAGATTGGGGCAGAGAGGTGCTTTTCACAAGCATTCCCAGCCCTGGTGCTCCTCTAGCTTCAAGGAGAAGGCAGTGCTCTGCAGGGTCTATGGGACAGGCAGAAGAGGAGGCACCCATGGTACCCAAAACCCAATGAGGTGGCCCTGGAGCCCCTGTGCAGGCAGGTGTGTTTTCCCCCAGCTGGGTGCCACGGCAGGGAGCAGGGCACAGGCGTGGGCAGCAGTATCAGTCGCTCGTGGTGCCGCGGTTGCAGTGGTTACAACACCGGGCCGGTTTCTGGAAGAAGGGTGGATGCAGCCCCACACACTGGGGCAGCTCCCAAAATTCATCTGCCCTCTGCAGAGAGCACTCATGGTGGGAGATGTGCCCCAGGGGAGACCTAAAAAGCCATGAAGCCCTGTCCTGTCCCTTGCTGGAAGGAGAACCACAGCATGTCAACACCTTCTACACCTCTGCTTATGGCTGGGGACCAAACCGCTCCACTCGTTACCCCTGGGATGGTCAGAAACTCAGGCTGCAAACTCTCTAGAGAGATTGTGCCACGGCTGAGGTCCACAGTCAGCCCTGGGGTAGGTGTTGCCATGCCCTGGCCCCTCCTTGAACCTGCTGGAGGTGCCAGGGCTGCTCTCACCCCCTGAGAGCTCCACTGCTGAGCGCAGATTTGGAGCAGCAGAGCATCTCCCTAGCTTCAGTTTGCTCCCTGCTGGTACCAAGGCGGGGTGGAAATTCCTGTTTCCCATACTTTGAATGCTCTCCACAGTTGGAAACTATGAGCTCATGGCTCTATACATAGGCACTGGAAAAACAGGTCTGCCTCCCTTTGCTGCTATGACCACACCAAAATCAAAGGGATTTCGGCATATCGGCCCCAGCTCTGTCAGCAGTTTCGCTCCTTCTCAGACACGGCTCTTCTTGGTGCCTTTGCCCCACTTTCATGTGCAGCAGCACCTTTCCTGTGTGATGGGACTGAGTCTGGCTGTACCTGGAGGACAAGACACGGGGTTCAGAGGAAAGCAAGTCCCTAAATGCTGCCTGTATTTTATTCTCAAGCTTTAAGGGGTGCAGCTTACAGCCCCCTTGGACCCAATGCAGGGCCAAGGGCTCCAGGATCTCTGTATCCAAGCAAGAAGGTAGCACCAGGTTCAGGTTCCTTTCAGGGACAACAGCTGAGACCTCTACTCTGGGATCAGTGGCTTCCAGGGAAGAAGAAACATTTCTGACTCAGGACACAGCCCTTGCAGCAGGGTCAGGGTGGCTGCGGTCCCCTCCCTGCAACTGCAGCAGCTTTAGGGCAGGGCTTTGAAGCCACCTGCAAGGACAAGAGGATGCTGCAGTGACAGCCCTTGCCTTCCACAGCATCACCCAAACTTTCCACTCTCAGTGACCATAATTATAGGAAAGTGTTTATTTTCAAAACATATTTAAAGCCAGGAGATTGATCTCTATGTGAGCCTAGTGCCAGGCTAATCATCACTATAGGTCTCAATATTTCCATCCTTTCCAATGAGCAATGACATGTCCCACGTCCCTTCACTCAGCCAGGGATGGGACACTGGTGAGAAAATCCTGATTCAGCCTTGATGGCAAGATTCACATGGGGAACATCATCATGCAGCCACAACCTTCCCACAAGGCTGGGGGCTGCTGGAAAGTCTGAGCTGGGAGAAATCTCTGGCTCGGGAAGGCTGTGAACTCCTGCCAAAAACCACAGGAGGGATTTCAGTGTCCATGTCTCTCTTGGTGCCATGAATGGCCCATAAAACTGTGGCAGTGACAGCCAGTGTCCCAGTCCAGTGGCCTCAGCATGTCTGCAGTGAAGCTTCAAGGGTCAGCATGCAAATCAGAGGTGTATCAGGAGTTTCTGCTCATCCTTTTCTCCCCCCACCACTTCTCAGCCCTGTCTCACAGTGAGTAGCTGGCATCAGTGGCAATGAGGTGAAGAGAAGGGGGACAAAAAGTAAATCCATGTTTGACCCTATCCTGGGGACATACCCACAGCTGGGGAAGAAACTGAGTGAAGAAAAATTACTTTCCCAGGGCTACACTATACTGGTGGAAGGTTCTGAGCTCACTCCCACACTTTCATAACAAATTCACACAGCTGGAAAAGGTGGACAGGCCCCCTTTAAGGTGACCCCGAGCCCATCCATCCTTCCCCACACTTGCTTTGCCTGACTCTGGAGTGGGAAAATGAGTGTCTTTTCCTTCTGG
Source organism: Heliornis fulica (assembly GCA_013399135.1). NCBI lineage: Eukaryota > Metazoa > Chordata > Aves > Gruiformes > Heliornithidae > Heliornis > Heliornis fulica. The sequence goes on from VXBZ01010785.1 coordinate 211,054, forward strand.
GTATCTCCATCCCGCTTGTCAGGCGTGGTGGGATGGAGACCCACCATCGGAATGCTGGTTTTGCCAAAACGCTCCAAAACGCTCAGCTCCAGCGTTTGTCTCGGTGCTTCTTGCCGTGCCCGGGAGGTGGTGCTCTCGGATGTGCTTTGGACGCCGAAAGAGGAACTAAAAAAAAACAAAAAAAAAACCAACAACCAACCCCCCCCCCCCCCCAAAAAAAAACCCAAAACCCCAACCTCTGAGCCTGACCCTCCAGACCTGCCACGGTCTGGTTGGAGCTGGGGGTCCCAGTCAGGTGGGATGCTGCCCTTTCCCCCAAACGATGGATGGGATCTGCTCATCCTCCTGTCCATCAGAAATTTAGGTCCAACTGTTTGATGTGATAAAATATCAAACACCAAGGAACACCTTCCTGGAAGACATCCCAGGAAAGGTGATGAAAGGGCTTATCCTTGGTGCTGTCTCTGGATACATCAAGGATAAGAGGATTTAGGAGCAGTCAGCATGGTTTGACCAAAGGGAGGTCATGTTTGACCAACCTAATGGCCTTTTATGAGGATATAACCAGGTGAATTAGTGTCTATAAATATGTTAAGGGTGAGTGTCAGGAGGATGGAGCCAGGTTCTTCTCAGTGATGACCAGTGACAGGACAAGGGGAAATGGGTCCAAGCTGGAGCAGAGGAAGTTCCATGTGAATATAAGGAGAAACTTTTTCCACTGTGAGGGTGACAGAGCCCTGGGCCAGGCTGCCCAGAGAGACTGTGGAGTCTCCTTCTCTGGAGACATTCAAGACAATCTGGACACGTTCCTGTGTGATTTAATCGAGGTGATCCTGCTCGGGCAGGGGGTTGGACCAGGTGATCTTTAAAGTTCCCTTCCAACTCCTGACCTTCCATGGTTCTGTGATTCTGTGAACAAGCAAATCTTTCTGCAATCTGTTTTCCCACCTCAGCAGGGCAGATGCTGTGGGCTGAGTGCAGGAACCTGCACTGTAGCTGACGTCATGGCTCTGACCTGCCCCCGCCTGCCTGCTGCTAGCAACAAACCCACATGGAAATCACCCTGAGCCTGGCATCAGCCCTCAGAGCCTCCTTCCGACACCAAGTTGGGTGATTTGTCCTACCCAGCCCATGCAGCCTCACGCAGCCTCATGGTCTCTGGGTTTTCCCAGGCAACTGCACCCTACAGGGGCTCCCTCAATGCTTCCCCCCTGCCCGGTCCCAAGGATGCCCTCCATGAGCCAGGTCAGCTCACCGCAGGGTGAGTCTGGGGGCAGCTCAAATGCAATTGCCTGAGATGATGAGAGAGGCCAGGTCTGCACAAAAAATCCCTGGATGTGGTGGCAAGATCCAGCCCACATCCCCCTCCCCAGGCCCAGGGCTGCCTCCCCATCTCCCTGGTCCTGGTCCCACCTCACATCCCAGCGGGGCGCTCCAGGACGCTCGTTAACAGCAGGAGGGACTTGCCGCAGTGGTAATCCCCGGCATCGTGTGCGTAATGGAGAAACAATACGGCTTTGAAGCGAGCACCAGATGCTCCAAGGAGAAGAAGGCTTCTATTCAGCAGCAGCAGCCGGGGCAGGCAGCTGCCTGCTTGCCTGTGCAGAGCCCTGTGCTGCCAGAGCTGCTCACCCGGGGCTCGCTCTGGGGGTCCTGCCAATCCCTTCCTGGGGAGAAGCATAGCAAAACCCAGCAGGGACCCATCATCCAACCCTGCCATCAAACGTGGCCAAACAATGGCAGATTGTCCCCCTTGCTTGTCCCCCAGCCCCAGTGCCCACACCACCAGCTTCCTCTCTATGAAATAACACAAACCAGATATAGACTTGATGCTGTCCCTCTCTGCCATGCCATGAGCCATGCCACGCCAGGGACCTGTTAACTCCAGGGTCTCCTGCAGCAGAGGGCATTTTCTGACTTTCATTTTCTGACTCTTTTACACCATCCCTTCTGGCTGCCTTTTCACCAGGCAGCTCCCTCATGCCTTATTCTGGGGTACACTGCAGAGAAAGTCTGCAATGTCAGGAGAAAAAGCTGTTGGGCTTGGGGATTTGGATGTCTTTTACCAAAGTGGGATGTTCCCCAGGGTTTTAGCTTCCAGGTTGTGTCACATTTTGTGTCTCTCCTCCAAACCCAGCTCCTGGGGCTGAGATTGCAGAGTGTGCTGTCTTTAATAGGAACAAGAGCAAATCAGCTTCTAGCCTTGCAACACGTCTGGGAGCAGCATGGAAAGAAAAGATTCAATAAAAGGAGCGCTAAATACTCAATTTGGCTTCATTTAATGATTTTTCAAGGGTCTTATGACCAGCCAGCATGGTGCCATAAGCAGAGTTTGCAGGCAGAGCTGCTCCACCACCTGGGACCACTCAGTTGGCAACCCAACCAGAAACTGAAGTAGGTTATCAAGAGGAGCATGCTTGGCACAAAGTGCATCTGCCCAGACATGCTGGCAGGAGGTAGGTGGGCTGTTCTCCTTGTCCTGCCATCCTATCGGATCCAGGCTCTCTGTAGTCAAACTAAGAGAAGGATGAACAAGATAACCCCAGTCCTCCTATTCATCTGGGGCTGGCTGGAAAACAGGGAATGGTTCTGACAATCTCCCATCCCACAGTGTCCCACGGGAGACATGACAAGTGGTGCTGCATCTCCTGGGCCCTCCACATCCATCATTTGGGACCTTCAGGAAAATGGGTGGAAGCAGATCTGGGATGTCCAAGGGATCATCCATGCAGCCCATGAACAGCCAGGCAGTAATCAAGAAAATCAGAATTTCAGGCTCTGCTTTTGACAGGCAAGCTGAGCTACAAACAAGTGTATTTAGGAAACACCAGCACAGTCTGTTGAAGGAAGAGATTTGGCAAATAGTGCCCAGGTGCCAAAAGCTGAACTTGGATCAGTCAGTAAAAATAGAAACATTTATCGAATAAAGTCTCTGTGTGGATGGATAGGGCCAGCTTGGAGGGGGATGTCAGGTGCAGGATGAAGGGAGGATAAATAAATGAAGTGAACCTGTTGTAGAGCTGCCTTCATGCTTGAAGAAATACCCTGATAAATGTCAGCCCTTCCTCTGGCCCCAGATCCAGCCATCCCTCTGGCCCCACAGCATGGTCCTGAGGTCTTGCATGGGCTGACCTGCAAAGGATGGGAGTTCCCCATCCCCCAGCAGGTGGTGGGATGTGGCAGCTGGCTGGTGACAGCCGCTGCCCTAGTGAAGCTCCTTGTCCTGAAGCTTTCACCTGACCTGCCTTTGCCGGGCTGGCGGGGTAACAATCCCGCTGGGCCATCTGGATATGTCCCAGGAGGGTGCTGGTTATCGGTGACACAAAGCTCCATCCAGAGCTGCTTAATCCCAGGGGAGAGTCCTCCCAGCATGGCTGGCACTGGGTGGCTTTGCTTTCCCAGCAGTTGCAGTGTCCCGGCTGGCTGCCAGGACACAGACGTGCTGTGCACGTGGAGTCTGGTCCAGCCTTGTCACCGGCACTGCCAGCAGCTGGGGGACATGCCAGAGCCGTCAGGGAGGGCAGGGAGTGCTGAGGGGCTCTGACATTCCTCCCAGAGCCAGTGCCTGCCACCCCCAGAGGTGCTGCCCATGGATGCCCACTCCTCCATTCACCTCCCATGACAATGCCCTACCATGCCCTACACAGACCTGTACTCTCTGCATCACCTTCAGCCCTGTCCCCTCACAGTCCCACCTCTCCCCACATCCCTCCCAGTGTCATGTCTTCCTACACCTCTCCCAGTCCCATCTTTCCCTGCATGGCTTCCTGTATCCTTTCCAGCCCCACACCCTTCTCAAACCCATCGCTCCCAGTCCCACACCTCCTCGCATCTCCACTATCCCTCTCCACACCCTCGCTGGGGACACACACAGCCCCACGGGAGACACCTCTCAAGGGCTCCATGCAGCCACAATTGAACTTGTTGGGTTACAAGGATGTAATTCTGCTGCTCTTGTGACTGTGCCACTGCGATGGGGACCATGGGTAGGTGCAAGCAGCAAGACTTATGTGCAAGTGTCAGGTCCTGTCCCAGTGCTGCCTTTGGCCAGCTGGGGGAGGAGGCTGTAGGGTGGGAGTACAAGATCAGGGATGTTTGGAGCCAAACATCATTCTGGGCAGCGATCTCACATACCTCAGCACTTGCCAGCACTGAGGCCAGCAGATCTGTGGTGTGGGGCCCTGGGTGGGAGCCATGCAAGGCCAAAGGCTGGCTGGGTTTTTCCCAATAACCAGAAAACTGCTGGGTTTGAGTTCACTTTTCCCAAACCCAGGAGTGGCCAGGCTCGTACAGTTCAAGCCCAGAAAAATGCTCCTGAGGTGCAATGAGTTGACAGGTCTCATACCACATCCCAGGGGCAACAGTCACAGCTCCACAGCAGGTCTGACTGTTGATGCCCAGCACAGACCAGTGCCCAGCTCCCTGGGCTGTCTACAACCCCATCCCAGCTTCTCCTTCATCCAAAGCCTTCTTTCCCCCATAGCACCCTGTCCTGGGGGCTGCTGCCAGCCCTGGGGCCCTGTCAGGTCCCTCAGCCATGGCCAGGGCAGCACAGGCACTGCTTTGCCTTGCTGGCCAGCAAATCCTCCACCAGATAGCTGAGCAGCTCCAGCTCCAGCATCCAGCTCTCTCCAGTTGGTTAAGGCATATGGGCAGATAAGATTAGTGCTGCCAGCATCAGGGAGATGCTGGTGGCCTCATATGTCCTGCTGGGGATGTGTCCTCTCACTGTTTGGCTGCTTCCAGGCTGGATAGTCCTGGACATGTCGAGGGCTCCTGGTCCCAGCCCCTCTCCAAAACTCAGTTTCTTCCTTTTGTACCTTCAGCAGCATCTCTCTGAGGAGATGCCCAGGAGTGGGGGCCCATGTCTGGGACAGTAATTCCCAGCCCATAATTGATGCCCCAGGGACCAACACCCATGCTGTAACCCACCCTTCGGTGTTGTCCCCTCCACGGGTCCCCCTGCCCCACGGCACTCCCCTTGTAAATATATAACCCATCCTGCCCCCGTGTCCCCCTTCCAGCCACCCCATCGCAACGATCTCCAGCAGCCCCGCACCCGGGCTGTGGGACAGTCCTGGCTCCTACCAGCGCCCGGTCCCCCCGCCCCCGTGAGAGACCCTCCCCCTCTGCTTGAATCCATCACGCCTGCCTTGTCTCTCCCGGCTTTTCAGCTGAGGGGCTTTTGCTGGTGAAACACAGACCTGGCTCGACCGGCGGCAGACACGACCGCATTGTACAGCTGCTAATGCTAAGTGACTGCTCCTTTGTGCGGCTGGAAGCACCGACCCCTCGGCGAATGCATGGGAACAGCTCCGGCTTACAATGGGGTGCAGCCAGGAGCGACCTCAAAGCAAACATTGACTTAAAAAATCCGTGTTAACCAGGCAGGCACGCTGGACCTCTTGGGAAATATGTCCCCTGCCAGCGCTGTGCCTTTGTCACTGGAGGCAAAGCCCCGCCAGACTGGGACAGAGCGATTGGTAAAAGCAGCTTTGATGGAAACGGTGGCATCCGTCCCTCAGCCTGGAGATGTTATGGTGATGTCAGAAGCCAATCGGGACAGCAGCGCCACCAAGCACAGGGAAAGGCAAAGGTTATTTTGTTAATCTAAGCACCCAGCCCAGGAAAGATGGACTGGGGAGCTCAGGATGGATTTTAAAGGATATCATGAGAGAGAAAAGAATCCAGGGCTGTGCCACTCCATGGATGCCCTTTGGGAAATTAATTTAGGGCTGCATAGGTACACCCTTGGTTCTTTTATAAAGGAGAACCCCCAGCTACCTCACATGATGATTGTAGTGAGGTCACAGACCCATATTCGTGTCTCGGCACTCCTGGCTCGGAGCAGCACAGGGCTGGGTGCTGGGAAAGGAGATGTTCTCCCAGTCAGGCACAGTGACCTCAATCTCCCTCTCTGCCCTCCAACAAGGCTTCAGAGACCCATGTGAGGGTCTGTTGAAGTGAGAAGGTGGGAGGTGGATGGGCTGGACCACGGCTGGGAGTATTGCCAGCATCAGCCAGCTGCAGCTGGGTACAGGGGTTACAGTGCAGGGTAACAAATGCACTAAATGGGGTAAGGCCCCGTTTCCAGCAGGGATGAGACAGCTCCAGGGGCAGCTTGCCACCGGCACGACTCCTCACAGGACGCTGTGGCTTCCCCACCTCTTGCAGCCTCTAATTCAGGAGCAGCGTGTGGCTTGGAGCTGTGCTCTGCCGCACGTCCTGGGCTCAGCGATGACACTGCCGAGCTCCATTTGTGGGCTTGTGTAACACCCTGGTCATGCAGGATGACCTGGAAAGGCCTGCATAGGCATCAGGGAACATCCATGGCGCTGGCTGGACCCCCAGCTGTGGGGGAAGCGTTCCGTGCTCTCCATCCTCAGGTTGTCCACAACCACCCATCCCACCCACTGTGAGGAAAGGTAGCAAAGCACCAGAGCGTCAGCCCTGGATAACCCCACAGAGAGGCAGAGGAGAGGCCGTGGGGACGGCTGCAGTGACAGGGAGCCTTGGTGGCACCATGCCCACAGAGGACACAGGCTTTACCGACCAGGGCAGCCAGCATGCCGTGGTTTCACCCACCGCTGCCCGACGCCACCCACAGCAAGGGAAGCACAAGGCCATCCCCACAGCACCGCCTGCGCTAATGACAGGGCGGCCGGCTAATGACAGAGGGCACGGAACGGAACACGCTAAAGAAGCTTAAGTATTAGGCCAGGGCGAGGGAGCCCGGAGCTCGACTGCGGGGCAGGCCCGTCCCAGAGGCACCGTGGGGCACCCCCGTGGTCCCGGGAGCTGTGTGGGCACAGAGGGTGGTGATGGGGGGCAGCGGGGGAGGCACCCGCCGTCAGGGAAACGCTGCGCCTGCAAAGCCGGGCCGGGAAAGCCAAGATCGGGGGATTCGGGCTGCCCGGAACCTGGCGTGGGGCCGGTGGGGCCCTTGAGGGCTTCCGTAGCCCCAGGGCTCTCCGCGGACGGGGCCGCCGTAC